>JARHVA010001244.1:562500-700000 GCA_037957365.1 Torreya grandis | reverse complement strand
ATAGAAATGGAAAAAATATTTGAATTGGTTAGGTAATCACAAACACTAGGTGGTATGACACAATTGACTAAAAAAATTATATACTTAGCTAAAATATAATTTTTATATGTCAAAAATATGATAAAAATACACAACACTTCTACCTGATGATAGAAGTAACACTACCTACAAAACAACTAGTGTGTTATACTACATGTGGATTATTTAATGATAACATTAATACATGTCTTGGTCATGATATGATAACAGACATAAAAAATAAAAATATAAGATGATATTAAAAGTTTGGCATATGGTACAACTACCACAAAGAATTGTTAATATAATTATAATTAAAACTAAACCTCAATACTATAATCTCCCAAAAATGCAAAAATTTAACACCCCAAAATTAATAATACCAATTTTATAATAATAACCAAGGTAGGTACAAGGGTGGGCTCAGAAAAGGAAATAGAAGAGGATACCATAGTGTAAGAGAGGGATGTTAAGAGGAAGAGGATAATATAAAGGATATGATCAATGATATGGCCAATAAATACCACATCTAATATTCTAAAATCTTAAAAAATAAGGAGAAATTATGATGAAGAACCACATGTGGAATGTGGGTTATATCAGAAGAAAAGAACATATACTAATTTTCATGTCCTATGGTAACATAATACTACAAAAAGGGGTAAAAAAAAAAAAATTGGAAAACTTACCACCACAAAAGGGTGATAAACATGTGAAGAATGTAAATAATACATTTAAAACCAAAGGGAAGTGTAATAAAGTAAGACATAGTGAAGAGGACATACAAATTGATGATGGGGGAGAATGTTCATATAAAAGGTATTTATATCCAAAAATTTAAAAGAGTGTCAAATAAATATTAATGAATAAATATCATAACAACCATAGGAAAATGCAACATATATTAATTTTAAATGAACCAAAAAAGAAGTGGCAGTGACTACCTATAATAGAGCTACCACTAGAAAAGGAAAAGAAAAAGTAGTTGAATCAGAATAAGAAAATGACACAAAATATCCTAACATTTATGAACATGATAAAATAAAATTAAAAAATATATCTTTTAAGAATTAAAAGATAAGGAAAGTATCAAATTAACATACTTTATTGAAAATAAAATAAAAAATTAAAACATATTTTTTTATTGAGGTTAAAGGGCAGTTTTTTTTTAACTTGGGTCCCTAGACCCTGGGAGAAGAAAAAACAAAAGAGAGAGAAAGGTGAACCACATACCATGAGAAAAACTAAGAAAAAATAGGGCCATAGACAACCCAAATACAACCCACTTATAATAGAAAAAATAATAAAGAACAAATATAGAGAAACTGGAGCCTAATCCAAATCTAAATTTCCTGAGGCATCCTCCAAATAGGTTTTCATATTTTTAAGGTTATAGTTAATTTGAAACAACAATTTATCTTTGTCCATGACATACTAGGACCCACTACATTACCCCTACTTACATTTCCCTTTGCTAGCTATCTTAGTTTGAAATAACTCCCTGAGATGAGATCTAAGGTTATCTACATTCTAAATCTCCTCATACATGGCTACCTTGTTGTAATTGACTAAGAAGCTTATATTATTTTTCAGCTTCTCATTCTCATTCTCATTCTCAAAGATATCCAACCTAAATTGAAGGCTCTATAATTATTTCTCTTTTTCCTTAGCTGAAGATATTTAGTTTAATTTAATGTTCTCTTATTCAAAAAAATTACCTTCCCTTTAATATCCACGATCTCCTTAATGAAACAATGCATTATGTATTTTTTAAGATATAATTATTCAACCATATTATCAGCATTATCCTTTCCCTTAAGGGAACTGACATGGTTGTTGAAATTTTCATTTCAATTTTTCTATTTCTTATTCATTGAGTTCTTATCTTTTCCTTTGGACTCAAATCTAGTCATTTATTTCTCATCCTCACGAATATCATTCTAGTTCAACACATCTCCTTTCCCCTCATCCTTATTCCCCCCTAATAACATCTCTATCATATACAACATCAATAGAATCTCCTATCAAACATTCCTATTTACCCTGCCTACTTTGTTTCCCTTGAATATCAACTGTAGACTTTGACGCACTTCTTTAGCATTTTTTGATATTATATTGTGTCTTAGAATTTTTCTCCTTAGAAACATTATAATTTTTCTCAATAGGACTAATGGGACTATTAACCTCAGTATTCCTATTTGAGATCCTAATATATTTACTCCATTTTATTTTATTTTCCTAATGTCAATAGGAGCACCCTTCATAGATTTATTTAGAGGTTGAGAAATAACTAGGTTAATTTGGTTCATACCCTTAAATTATTTATGAATAAGTTAAATCACCCATCCATGCCTTATGGATGAATAATTACCATGCTCAAACTTTAGGATCAAAACTTCAAGTGAATTTAGAATGAAGAAAGGTAAAATGAAAGGAATTCCATGCCTAAAATAATTCAACATCATAAAAAGGGACCATCTAACTGCGTTAAACCTACCTTCTAGATTTACATATTGTATCATATGGTAGTCAACCTCAATAAATGGCTTGGACAGTGATTCTTGATCAAACCCATTGTGAAGAAATTATAGGTGTTCCCCTTCTTCTAGGAATATCTCCTTATCCCTTTTGTACGCTGACATATTTGTATATTTTGGTTTCCTCTATAGCCAAAATGGTTATGTGAGAAATGAGTTCATCTATGATTTCTAAAGTATCTCCATTAATAATTACGGTTCTATATTCCCAAGCATTCATAAACATGATTGAAATGTGCCTATCATGCCCTTATATCTTCTCCATAAAGCTTGTAAAACCCCCCACTTGCAAAGCTTCCCAAATTATCTTATTATTTTTCACTTATTATGTCATTTTTGGTTCTATTCTATTAGGTAATCCCATACTATTTTTAGAAAAACATACACAGAGGTGAAATAACCTTCCCCTAATCTAGACTTTAGACTTCACAAAATACATCCAAGAGGTAACTTTATTGCTTTTGATATTTGGATGTTCTCGTGATTCTAGAAGCTTCTCAAGAAGCCCAAACAAGATCAACCAAGCCAATATAAGACCTTAGATAAAAAAGGGGCCTAATATTTTTATCCTTTGAGGATTAGAGGCTTTCCCATTATTTCCAAAGATTTTTTCATTAGAATAACCTTCATCTTTTATCCTTAGTATAAGTTCCCTATGGAGCTATTCATAGTCCATCCATGATGATTGTCTAACATAGGTGACACTCTTATTGGTGAACCAATCCACAATACTATTTCCTTACTTATAAATGTGTTGAATAATAACTTGATGAAATGAGTCCATACTACCTATAGCTTCTTATATAACTTATTTAATAGATCAGATGATAAAATATTTTCTAGACAAATAATTCAAAATATTCAAAGAATCACCTGTATTATGTGTTTTTGAAATCTCAATTATTTTACCAATTTTATCCCCCATATAGTTTTAATATCTTCAGCCCAGTGGTTAGAATTAACTCCCATATCTCTAGCATACACTAAAACTAAATTACCTTGATGATCTCTTATAAATCCACCTCCTCCAGTTAGGCCTAGATTCTATTTCAAATCTCCATCAAAATTGAGCTTCATCTACCCAAAAGGGGGGTTCCATTTACCTATTTTCATAATTTATTATTTAGGATTTAGATTTCCTAGCTTAGAAGTATCAATTTTCCAACTGTGAGCTAGAACTTATTCATATGAGAGCAAAATTTTCCCCTTTTTAATAGGAATAATATTGTAATTCTCCAAAATGTTATCAAATATTATTTTATAAATAAATTTGTTGTTACTTCTTTTCCCCTTGAAAATTCTATTGTTGCACTCTCCCCAAATGCCCCATATGATATGTGGCAATGCGAGTTTCCAAATTTTTTTGAGATTAGAATTTTTAAAGGTGCACCCTCATGACTACCAAATTTCCATTAGAGAACCAACTTGTACCCAATATACATTAATTTTATTAAAAAAATATCTCCATGTTTCTTGAGAGAAAGAGTAGCTCACTAGAAAATGAAATATAGATTCATTGTAATTTTCAAAGAGGACACATTTATTGGCTAAGATACACCCTCTTATTCTTAATTTATCAACTATAAGAATTATATCTTGAACTATAACCCAAAGAAAGAAATTTATTTTAGGAATTAGCCATTTGTCCCATAGTGTCTCCCAATTGTAGTTGCCTTCAGGTTCCTGTAATAGTTCATATCTTGATTTAACTTTTTAGTGACCATTGAAAGAGTCCTTCAACACAAATTGATCATCTCTATTATTTCCAGGTATATGGAAAATTTTCAACAAAATGTTTATATTTGATAACCTTAGTGTATCCTCTTAATTTAAGTTGTCCAAACTCAAACTTTTCTAGCATTTGGATCCTTCCAACTCTTGCCAATACTCATGAAATTTATACCCATATTTATTCTAAATATTTTATTAAAATTATTGGCCTATGTCACTCTAAATAAGAGGAAATTCTTATACCTAGGCATCTTTACAAAAATTGATCTTATAACCATTCATGATATACCATTTAGACCTTGTTTTAATCAAGTCCTTATTTGATATCATAAACTTCCAGACATGTGAGCCACAAACAAAATAACATTTAACAATACTTTTGATTATTTCCATACCTTGTAAATACTTTAAATAAATGATTTTAGCACAAACTATGCTCAACTTGATAAATCTCCACATGAAATTTGAAATGAGAGTTTTATTCATTATTTGAAAATTCCTTAATCCGAGCCCACCATATCATTTTTTTGAAGTAGAATTTATTCCAAGAAACAAGATGGAATCTATTTCTTTCTTCCATTCCAACCCAAAGAAAATTATGTTGAATTTTATTTAATTTATCTTCAACTCCCCTTGATAAACTAAAAAGTGAAAGCAGATATTCCAAGAGACTTTGAAACACACTTTTGAGAAATAAAACCTTGCCTACTTGAGATAAGAGCTTTCCTTTCCAGCCTACAAGATTTTTTTAAAATATAATAACCAAAGGATTTCATGCTAGCATAAGGAGTTGATTTCTGAAGAGAGGCATACCCAGATATGAAGAGGGTAAATCCTTGATTTGACAACTTAAAATAAGCGATATTCTAGCTTGTCTAAAAACTGGGGTATTGAAGAAATATAGAGAGATTTTATCAAAGTTAATTTTTTTATTAGAGGCCTATTCATACATGTCCAATATTTTTTTTTAATATTTTTCGCTTCTTGCATCGATGCTTTAGCCAAAATAATGGTCTCATGTACAAGTTGTTGATGAGATATAGGTTCCATAGAATAAGCTAGTTTAAAAACATTCAAATGTGATGAAACAATAACATTAGAAATGAATCTACTCAAGTTTTCTACCATGATGATGAAAATAAAATGGGATAAGGGATCCCATCATCTCACCCCTTTAGCACACTTAAAAAATATGTGAGCCACCCCATTCACCATAAATGGAGAACATGAATGAAGTAACACAATATCTAATGATTTTTTTGAATTTGTCTTTAAAGCCAAATTGAGTCATAACTCTATCTAATAAACTCTAATATAATCTATCATAAGCCTTATCCATGTCCAAATTTAACACCATATATGTTCTTTGCTTGTTTTCCATTGAATGGATGGATTCATGAACCATAATTATCCTATATTGAATCTGTCTACTCGAAATAAATTATCCTTGGTGAGTTTGAATGATTTTTTTCATTATAAGTTGTATTCTTAGTGATAATTTTATAAATATAATTAAAAAAACTAACAATCCAAAAATCTATGAAATTCATAACCCCTTCTTTCTTAGGAATAATAACTAAAAAGGTATGGTTGAATCAATTTAAAAGTTGAACGGTAGAGAAGAATTAATTCATAGTTACAACCACATCATTTCTTATTATATCCTAGAGTTTTTGGAAAAAAGCAATGAGGAATCCATTTGGGCTAGGGGCTTTATCTAGATTCATCTTGGAGAGAAAAAATCTAAGATATTCATTAGAGGTTACTACTGTGAGCTCTTCATTATCCTCATGATTTACCAACTTTGGGATCACATGCAGAAATTCCTTCTCAAATTTGATATTCTTTTAAAAATAATTCTTGTATATGTTTTTAAATAATTTTACACCCTCCTGGTTAATACAATCATCACCAAAATTAATCTATCCTTCATTGTTGTTTATTTCTTAGATAGCATTATGTTTCCTATGTTTCAAAGTGGACATGTGAAAAAATTGGGTGTTTTTATCTCCTTCCTTAAGCCAAATATTTATATATTGTTGTCTCAAAAGCAATTCTTCTCTTGCTGCAATAGTATGATAGTCACATAATATTTGTATTTCTTTGTTTTATATCTCTAATTCATAATACTTCTCCTCAATTTATTCTTCAATCTTAGAAATTTTTACTTTTAATGTTCTTTTCTAAAGGTGAACATTACCAAAGACTTATTCATTCCATTATTTACTATTGATTTTAACATTTTTCATATTTTCAGCTAGGTTAAACATAGATGAACCACTTCCATTTGTAGACCACCATTCTAAAATTCTATCATGAATATCAAGATGTGTAAACCACTGTGTTCCATTCTGAATGGATAGTTGTTAACCTTTAAAATCTGATCCTAAATGTTCAACTCTAGTGGATTATGATCACATCTAATCCTAGGGAGTGACTTATGAGACAAATCCTTAGATTATAACCAATCCAAAGAGATAAAACCTTTGTCCAACCTACATTGAATATGATTTTTACCCAGTTTCCTATTATTCTAGGTAAATTTAACACCCCTTAATTTCAAATCCAACAAACCTATATTATAAATTAGAGATGATAAGTACTCCATGATATATATACACATTTTATTACCTCAATTTTTATCACTTGGATGTAAGGGAGAATTAAAATAACCTACCAAAATCCAAGGAATATCTTTGCAATTATTCCTAAAAAATCTAATATCTTCCCAAAGTTTTTTGTGAGATGAAATAGAATTAGGAGCATATATATTAGATAGAATCCACTATTTATTATCAATCACATATATTAAGTGGAAAAACACATGATTTTGAGACTTGAATATAGATTCTTACAAAAATAATTTAGAATCCTAAAAGGTTATAATCTTGCTTAAAGCTCTAGATGCATTGACACAAACTACTTTAGCCTCAATCCAATAAGCATTTGTATGATTCCAAAAGAAAATTTCCTTTATCTTATATTCTTTAATTGATAATATAACATGTTTATGAGTCCTTATAAAATCCCTAAATACTTTTTACTTAATGTAACTATGCATCCCTCTGGTGTTATAATAAAAACAACATGGTTACCTAATGGGTGAAGAGATACCTCCTTTGAATGGGAGGATTTTTTGAAATCCATATATTACGTATTCCTTAGTACATTTTTTGAAATTATCTTTCTTAGAAGATTTACCTACTTTGGGTGGTGTCTTTTACGCCAGACCTTTGCTTCCCCTCTTAGTGAGAATCAAATAATTTAATTTTGCTTTGATGTTATTCTTGGGCATGACTAATATCTATTGTGAGTATTTTGCCTCTTCATTCATGTCAAAAGGAATTTTTACCAAGACAAACTCTTGAAGACCTTCTATTATATTAGTGTTGACAACTTGATCTTACACTTGCTCATATTGATTGAGCACTACAAACTTATTTTGAGAATGAAGAATTGAATTATCTAGCACTTATAAATCGACACTATTAATATTATTGATTACTACATAAAGGTCAAGATCTATGCTTTACTATTTTACCTAATTGAGAATTGATTCCAAAGAATACTATTTTTTTAAACTGTACAAGTCTTCCTTTATTAGAATTTTCTTCTCCCCAAGTTATAACATGGATTTTGATACATTTAAATATTTTAAACTAGGATATATATAACCTTATCTCTGCTCCCCATGACTAGCTTGGGAAATTTTAAATCTATTTTATCTAAACCTCTTGATTATAAGATGCTAGCCTTTGACCTTTTAGCCTCCTTAAAAGAAACACCTCCTTTTATTTACCACAATGTTGTATTAGGACCAAAGGAGCAAACTTTTGATGAATGACCAAGTCTATGACACTTATCACACAAGAGGGCAGACCTTTCAAAATCAATTTTTTAAGATCTAACTCCAAAAGGAGTATGTATAAAAACTAAGGATGAGAGCTATTGATTCACAAAAGTATTCACATAGAACCTATCATGGATAATCATAGATTTAGATTTGGTAGTAAAATCAAAATAAATTAGATATCTAAATGATTTGGAAATGTTGATAAATAGATATTTTTCCCAAATCTCAATGGGTAAACAAGGAAGCCTCACCCAAATTGGCATGAGGTTAATGCTCTCTATCTTAGGATCAAACCCTGGGTGCCACATTTTTAGAAATAAACTAGATTTTCCAAAAAACCAAGGACCCTCTGCTAAGATATTAACATAGTCTTTTGGGTTATTGAATTTGATCATAAAAAATCCATTAACCATTGTTTGTATGTCCATATGTCCTTTAGGTCTCCATTTTTCTTTTTTCCAAGATTTGAAAGAATTAATATTGGGTGCATCTCCCATAAACTTTCCAACCAAATACTAATCCATTTTTAATGAGGCTCAAATTATGAGGGAAATCATTACTTGAACATGAATATTTTTTTCCATCTTTTATAGTTTTAAGAATCTCAACTGGCTCAATTTATTTCTTGTTCATCGATCCAATTAATTTAACACTCTAAAACAACTTACCTGGTGCCTATCTAGAGCTTACATTGTCTAAGTTATTGGGACCCATGAAATATTCCCTCTAGCTATCCTTGATCCCCTGATAGGGCTTCAATCTTTATAACCCACATGCTTTCCTTAGCTCTATCACCTTTGCCTTTCTCTCTTTCTGAGTCCAGGTTTGAAATTTTTATTAGCCATTCTCTTCTATATACATGGTGAATGATGCCTATGCTCCCTTTGCTAATCATATTTGTGTTGCTACTATTATAACATCATAAAAAATACTTGCTAAAAAAATTTAAAATTAATAAAAAAAGACTTGCTAAAAAAACTTACACAATTTTACAACTAATGGAATAAAAAAGAGAAAATCATCAAGTAAGAATGGTGGAAACAAACCAAAAAAATTCAAAGAAGCATTTTTCCAACTAATATAAAATGGTAAAATGCAACTATCCTAATAGATGTAAAAATGTAGGGAATAAAAACAAAAAATATGTTATTAGACCTTGAGGATGATATAAATGTACTACTAATGAACACATGGGAATCAATAAAAAAACATATCTATTAAAAGTAAAATAAAATATTTCAATGGAAGAAGGTAATTCACATTGATTAGTAGGAACCCTTCATAATTACAAATAAATATTATGGGTATAAAAGGAAAGTGGATTTTGAAGTTATCAACGTGACATAAGATACCCAACAATATTAAACCTAAAATGGTTTTTAGCCTACAATGGTATAATAAAATAAAATAAGAAGAGATGAAGTTTGAAGGTAACACATTGGTATTCCATTTCCCATTAGAAACTGGTATGGAAGCAACATGGTCTAAAAATATATAGCCTGATGATGGAAAAATGAATTTTGACAAGTTATTAGGGAATACATAATAAGGATAAAATTGAAATTTGATGCATATTAGGAACCAAACAAAGAAGGAGAAGTGACATTAGAAATCAAATATATTGAAACAAAATCTAAAGTAAACATTGAACATGTCCATATAGAGAGCTATAATTGAAGGAAAGAAAAAAATGGTATATGCAAAGAATAAAATTAGAGAAACATAAAATTAAAACATCAACAAATTTAATTTAGTGGACACAAAAATTATATAACATCTCAAAAGGAGATTCACACATTAAATTACCAAAATTTAGTGAAATAAGATGTGGAAGAATAGCTGGAACAAATCACAAAGGTATTTCTTTCAAAAGATATAAGAATGAAGGCCATACATTACATACTTATTATCACTTCCATAAGGTGGTGGAACACTCATAAAACCTTAATATCAAACTAGAAATCCTTCATTATTTTATTAAAAAAAAAGATTTGTTAAGGAAGAAATATATTTTAATGAAATAGCACAATATACAAGTACATATATCCCTATGTTACATATCCTAAATGGTGAAAATTTTTGGACCAAAAATGGTGAATCCAAAAAAAAGAATTTGGACACAATTATTTTACTAGACACTCAAGAAATATCTAAGGACATGGTAAATGCATCAAGAAACATGAAAAGTATATAGTAATTGGGATGACCTAAAATCTGATTTTTGTTAGAAACTTAACTTTTAGAACCCTAATACAAGGGTTATAGAGCACTACAAAGATTTAAAACATTTATACTAATACTAGACAATACCATGAAAACTCAATTCAAAAGAACTAAAATGGAAAGCATAAAATTGGGACATAAAAATGATTTATAGGCAAAAAAACTATCACCAAACAAATAAGAATTACATGATACAACAGAAACCAAAGAAAAGTTGGTGAAAAATAATATTACATAAACTAACCAAACAAGAACCCAATGATGAAGAAGACAAACTAGAACATGTAAAAATACAAATCGGATAAGGTGAATGAAAATTAATAGAAATTATAGAGGATATAACACAATATTTATACCAACTATTGAAAATTAGAGAATAAAATATAGACAAATAATTAAATACTGAAATAGTGAAGGTAAGAAACTATTGAAGCGAGGTAGAAGTAGATAAAGTCATTAAATTATTAAGATAATTTGAATAGTTATTTCCTTTAACTCTTACAAAAATAAAGGGAATTGAATAATATTTATGAATGATGAAAATAAAAATCAAATAAGATGCCAAACCATTAATAAAAATACCCTACCGACTCAACCGTAATGTTAAAACCAAAGTCAAAATTGAGCAATATAATTTTTTAGCCAATGTTTGGTATCATTATACTAGTATAGGGCTAAAAATTGATAAGTTTTATAGTTATATAAAATAATAAAACATGTGAAATTTGAATTTGTGTTGATATAAAGGAAACTAATTAAATCTTGTATGTGATCCATTTCTAACACCTTTTATTAAATAAATTTTATAAAATGTAGTGGGGAGAGAAGTATATTAATTTATTGATGTATTTTTCAAATATAAATAGGTAAATATAACACCATATGAACATTTAAAAATTATATTTACAATGAAATGAAGGGAATTCATGTAGAATTTAATTTCATTCAGATTGAAGAATGCACCCACAATATTTAGCAGGATTATGGTAAATTCATTTTGAGAATTTATTCATGAATTTTTGGGAGTTTATTTAGAAGATTGGATGGTATATGGGTTATTTAAATATTATTTTTAGGAACACAAAATAATTTTTTGATGATTTATAAAATTGAATATTTTATTTGACCTAAATAAGTGTGTTTTTACCACCCCATTTGGATCATAACTAAGACACATAATCAACATGGAGGGACTCATGGTAAATCTAATGAAAATAAAAATTATTGTCAATGTACCACCCCATTAAACATATAAGTGGGTAAAAAATACCAAGATATTTGGTATATCACCACAAATTTATTCAAAATTATTCACCAATTTATGGCTTCATATAAGAATTACTAAATCAAAATAATATCCAAGTAGTTGAGTATATGTTGAAATGATAAGAAGCATTTGACACATAGATAAATAATATATATGAGGAACTTATATTAGTATTTCCATATTGAACATTAAATTTTCATGTCCATGTTAATACCTAAGTAATAGTGATCAAATAAGTAATAACATAACCATGTGGTTAAATTGATCACCCTATCTCTTTTTTAAATTAGGAATTGGTAAAAGCGGTGAAAAATTATCCAACCATAGAGAGGGAGGCATTGGTAGTGGGTTATGTAGTGTAAAAAATTTGACAATAAATATTAGATACACCATTCATACTCTTCAAAAATCATGATAAATGTAAATACTTAATAAAATAGATCAATGATACAAAGAAGGATATGCTGATGGATTATGCTCTTTTAAGAATTTGACTTTAAAATTATAGTGAAATTAGGTTGGTTAAATAATTAACTAGATTATTTATCAAGGATTACTATTAGAGAATATATTAGGTCCATTTAAGATGAGTTCCTTTGAGTTAATCTATTCCACATTGAGGTAATTCAATAAGACATGGGAAATACCGTGAAATTCCTATAAACATGGAATTTTTTTGATTGATATGGAAAGAATGAACAAAAATTAATTCTAAGATAACCTTATCATTCAAACTTATAGAGGGATACCTATCTAAAATAATACAAAACTAGGTTTTATAGAGAGTATCCATATCAAATAAAATAAAAGACATCATCAAGGAGGAATATGAATGAGAAGTAGGAGATCACAATTCAGGAGAAGGAAATATAAATAAAATATAACTTAAAAGTCTTATGTTGGCCAAACATGTTTAAAGAGGCACATAAACATACATATATTTGTGAAAATTTTCAAAGGATAGTGAAAGCCAATGCACAAGAGGAAATGCCTTTAGAACCAATATTAACACTAGCCATATTTGAGGAATGACAATTGAGTTCATTGTGCCAATCAAATTTGTAGTACAATGAAGTAATTTTGAATTTATAATGATAAGATAAATTACATAAAAATATGGATTGATACCATACCTAATAAAGACCATATAGAAAAAAGGCCATAAATTTTTTTATGAGAATAATATTACTAGATTATGATACCTATGTAGTGTTACAAGAAATCAATGGAAATATTTTATGATCCATATAGTTGTCAAGTTAATGAATCACTTTTTTATGTAATAAAATCATGGTACTTTGTTTCATACATAATAAAATGGTACAATGGAGGCATTAAATAAGGTATTATAAAATGTTTAAAAGAAGGTATGCAATGTAAAGACAATAAATTGGGACACTAAATACCTATAGTATTTTAGGCTTACCACCCAACATATAAAAATATTATGAAGTATTGTCCCTTTCAATTAGTATAGAATATAAATAGTTCTAATTATAAAATATATTCTATCAAGATTAATATTTGTAGTGACATTTAAGATGAATGAGAAAAAGAAATATTACAAGAACTAGAAAAATTAGATGAAAAAATACTCATAACTAATTATAATCAAATTTAAGAGAAATGAAGACAGGAAGTGTGGCATGATATAAATATTAAAAAATGGAATTATAGATAAATGAAATATATTACTATATGATAGTAAATAAAAATTATGGGTAAACTAAAAATGATATGGATAAGACCATATACAATTGAAGAAATCCTAGATTTTGGTGCTCGATGAGTATGTACAATTTAAAGAATGTTAAGAAAAGGATCGCTTGATGGTGAATGCATAAAATCATATACTATGTAATAATGCAATGAAATGTGGAGAAAATTGAAAGTTAAAAATTACCGAGGGGTTATTAAAAAAGAGGAAACTTGAAAGACAAATTGAAAAAAAACATAGAAAAAACACTAAAAATTTTTAGAAATTTTTAATAAAAATAGGTTAATTTTTTTGGAATAATTTTTTTAAGAAATTTTTTAACCCTTAATTGAGATGGGTCAATATAGTATAGATTTTAACATATAAATTAATAATCATAATGGTTATAAATATATTTATATCAAGATAATTAATTTGTAAACTTAGATAAATAATATTCCAAATTTAAATTCTGAGATATGCTAAAAATAACAAGTATACCTTGTGATTGATATTTTGATAAATGGAAAATAAGTGTACATAGCTGGTCAATTATGCACATTCATACTTAACATGTACCATGATATTAATAAACTATATCACTACCTTAGATCAATCCATATATTCTATAAATTTTCACCTTAAATCCCTGGACACTTACATTAACCTCAGACAATTGCATTGATGCTTCAATCTAACTTGGATGCAAGTGTCTAATATAGAATACCTTCTAGATTTGTATTCAATCACGTAGGATATTCTTGTTTTTGTGTCACCTTTATTATGGTGTGTTCACATATAAATCATGGGCTATCATTCATTATCAAATAGCAAAACCTTAGTTCCTAATCTTCATAGTAACTATGGAAAAATGTGTTAATGAGATCATGGTGTCGATCTAACCTTAAAGACCTTATGTTAGTGGGTGATACTTGCATATCCATTACTATGAATATGGCCTTAGACTTATTTATTTCTACCCTAATGTGTTTCCTTATGTGTGTATAAGGGTAAAATATGTGGAAAGTAAGTACAAAAGTGACTCATGGGCTGCTCCTTAGTAATTCAGACCTATATATGTGTTATCCCTATGCCTAATATGGAATTAGGAGAAAATAGGGAATATTTTCTCACTTGACTATTTGATTGAGTGATTTTGGTAAGTTGCTTCATGATTTATTATGTTTGTGCTAGGATAATAATGAATGAGGAATGATCATTCATATATACCAACCATAGGGATATGTTTCATTTTATGACTTTAGGGCACTATACACTTGAACTAGAATAAGACACTTGTGTTGATGTAAGCATCTGATTAGGATGCAAGTGTCTAAGAAGTTGGAAAATAGGCATAGGTCCAAAACATGTAGTGATAGAATATAAATAGGTTTATAGTACCGTAAGAATGATAAAGGGCATTGATCATTAAAATAACACTTATTGGACTAAGAGATAATCAATTTGATATATATATATATATATATATATATATATATATATATATATATATATATATATATATATATATATATATATATATATATATATATAGAGAGAGAGAGAGAGAGAGAGAGAGAGAGAGAGAGAGAGAGAGAGAGAGAGTGATCCTTTCAGTAGAAAAAAGGTCTATAATTTGAAGGTAGATCCATGATATGTATTAACCAAGTATACAATATTGAGTTTCTATATAATTTAGATTTAATGTCTACACTTTCCCCCTTTTAATCTGGTAATGAAATTTATGGTTTAAAGGAAAAAAAATGTGTACCTAGGTGTGTACAAAACACGTTTCCTTTGCATGAGTTCCACTTTATTATTTTATTGGTGACTGAACTATAATTAATAGTATGCTATACTATATAATCAGTTCATATCCTCTAAAATTGAAAACATTGAAATGATTGAAATAGAAAGAGAAACATTTAGTACACCATGTATTGATGTAACCACCTTGCCTTTTAGTAACTTGATTTGAAAATATGTATAATTATGAACCAGTTAAATTGATATTAAGAAAAAATGTAAATGTATAATATAATACATACATAAATACATACATACATAAATACATACATATTAACTTCCCCCAACCTTGTAGAAAAAGTGAGTTTCTACCTAGTAGTTAATATTAACTTAGCCATACAACCCAATCATACTTATAGCCTAGTGAGCACAAATTGATTCAAGTCAACCCACACAATAAATATAGTGAGGTTGAATTATGTAGTCAAGTCCAACCTATAAACTTGGAAATATTAAATGATTTAATCACCTCAACCATAATAAAAGTGAACCAATTATTAAAGTAGATTGGCTTAATAATAGTTTGTAGTAGTCCAACCTAGTGAGCTAAGGTATACACATATATTTTTAAATATGAAACTAATTTTGTTTTTGAAAGTTAGGTTCTCTTTACATAACATATGCATCTTATATATGTCTCATGTTGAACTTGGATATAAAAATGGGACCAATGTATACAATTCTACCACAAATGTGTATCTGGATCATATAATTTTGTAATTTGGTCAATTTGAAAATTTGTAAGCATGAAGAACATGTTTCCAAATCACAAACCTAATAAGATATAAAAAATAAGAGTTGGTATAAGTGTGAAAAACATGTTTACTAAACAGTCCCCCACTTAAATCTAAAATAGAGAGATAGAATAAGTGTGAAGAACATGTTTTCATAAATGTCCCTATTGTATATCTGAATCTATGAACATGAAAAATGTGGAAAACATGTTTCCATAACATGCCCCACTATATATCTGAATCTATAAATTGTTTTAAATGTGTAATCCTTGTTCTATAACATGCCCCCACTAATATGGACCTATTTTGAGGTGAGTAGAAGTAAAAAATGGTAGTCATCTTACCTCAAAATGATAAGATAACTATATAATATGTGTATAAACTAATCATCATATAGGAGAAACATGTCTAGGTATATATATCATTGAATCATGAATAATGTGATCACATCAATCCAAATAATTCATGATATGGATCATGAAAATGTCTAGCTAGGAACAATACAATATTAATGAGAAATTAAGTATACACATAAGATCACTCAAAATCAAATCAAAAGATAATGGTCCAAGGAGAACTCAAACAAGGGGAATGTTAAATTGTTGCACAATCAAAGACACATGAATTAGTCATTTATCCACAAGGCAAGAAATGGCATACTCAAATGTCAAAGTAAGAAAACAAAGGCATGGGGGCCAAAAGAAGGATAAAATTTAAATGCTCAACAAGTAAGATAAGACACTGAAGGAAGTGAAAAAGGAAAACATAAGAAACCAACATAATCTTGTTTGAAAGAAATGTCAAGTACATAGAATTTCAAGTATAGTTTGAATGATATAAACATTGTTAAAGGCATGTGTAAGTACATAAGATCAAACATGATGATTAAAAGTGATCATAGAATTGTATAACCTATTTTTATATCAAGATTAAAGAATCAATACCCCCAATGTCTCTATTGGAAATAGCTACTGAAAGGGGGGGGTGAATTAGTAGACAATAATGAACATTCAATTCCAAAACCCATTCATCATACATCAATTTGATCTAGAAACATGAAAATGAAAGTTTATACATCCAAAGCATGAACAAGAGCATACATCATATAGACATATAATTTATGTGAGAAAACCTCTAGGGGGAGAAAACCCAATCTCAAACCTATAAACCAATGGACTAAAATCCTATAAAGATATCACAAACATGAGACTTTTAGATCATCATCAACTAATCAAGGAACACCCACCCCTCAATTTAGTCCAGTACCTATTAGACCTTTAGCTAGCTCAAAAAAGAAAGGAGGCTACAACCCCCTAGGTGATTAATCACCCACTCAACCACTTTAGCTCTAATTTATTATAGAATTGATGATGGAACACCTGAATCTCATACACCTGCAATCTACTTCTCTTCTCTAGGTAAGCACTTTTAGCTCATTCACTCAACCAAGTCACCCTTCAGACTGTTAGGTATAATGATTTGTTAGCTTATGAACCTAATTAGACAAACATGATTGATCCTTTTCACCCTCTCATGCTCCTCAATTACCCATCTATATTCCTTTATTGATCTCTTTTCTTCACTTTTCACCACACACTCCACTAATCAAATAGGCCAATTGGGCCTAGTATATATGCCATACTCTCATCTAACCCATCTTGGTCAGAAAAGATGCTTTACATGATTTATATATATTTTAAATATATACTCATACACGTTATATGATGGTAAAATCTATACATAGGTCGGTTATAACCCAAAACAAGCTCAATTCTCCTTTAGATCTCAATTAGGCATAATGCATTAGCCCTTCATTAGTACACGTTATACCTTGAACCTATTGAACCATATTTAGCCTCTATAAATGAAATAAAAAAAATAAAACCTGCCTCCAATATATTATTTCTCACTCCTACATTGGTCCACAACACTTTGAACTCCAATTCATACCTTGAACCAAGTCATTCTAGCCCACTCACCAATAGGCCTATAAACACAGAAAACACTATCTTCTAAAACTGAAGCACACATATGATTTTATCAAATAATAAATTGAAAAAATCACAAGTATAGGTAATAAATGACATATAAAATATAAATAAATACATTAGTCACCATTTCATAGGCCAAACATCTTTAAACAAACTTTCTCAAGATGACCACTCAGATTGGTCATACTCAGTCAAAGTATAGTCATATAGAAGCTTATCTCTTATACATGAAAGGATGATTTGAAAACTTATAAATCACATGAGTGGATTATATAAGTATTTTATATCAACCTTTAAATGTTTTTTTCATGTTCTATCATCATTCATTGGTCTTAGATACCAATCACTCAGGGCTCTATTTCATTGTCTTAACACAGTCTGCCAAGCCAATTTGGATTTCACATTTCAACACCTCACACTAACTCAAAAACTTAAAAAAAGATTTATTAAATTAATTATATATTTAAAAACACCATTATGCTTATTTTATTCATTATAATTTTTCATAATACCTTAAACACCTCACTTTCCTCGATATGCCTATAGTAGTCTTCTTGACCTAAAACACAGTCATGTTAAACATTAGTCTTAACTCTTGTAAGGTCACTTCAAAGTTATTATAATGAATTTAAAAGGTAATAATAAATAATGATAACATATTAAAATAAAAAATTCATATGATTCAATGGCTACTTTGCTACTGCAAACCATTCTCACTATCATGGGTTTCATTATCTTGTCTTACTCAGACTAGTCATTTTGTGAGATCCTTCTAACATATGTATAAGCATCAAAAACACTTCCAACTTAATTTAAAATGATTAATATGTCTCAAAAAATGACCTCAATCCATTTAAATCATCCATATTCATTGATTAGGCCTTTTAATTCCTCTTTTCACTTCGATTGGTCTTTTTCACTCATGGCACCCTTTCCTTCATATTGACTAGACAAATTTGAGGACCTAGAAATTTGACATGGAGAAATTAATATTCCTAAAAATTTAAATTAATGTTTGAATAAATTTATAAGCTCATCACACACCCATTTTCCCCTGTTTACTTTCAGAAATCTCTCACAATATCAAAAAATTGTTAAGAAGCACTTTTCTATGGGACCCAAAAATAGTCAAGTTTGACCAAACACATCCTTAGAAGCCTATAAGAGTCTTATAAAACCTTAAAACATCATTATAGATATCCATCACATTTTTAATCACCAACAAGAAAGATATACAACATTGGGTCTTAAGATTAGGAATTTTGCACATAAAAACCTACTTACCTTATTAGCAATCATTCATAAAGAATAGGTCCTTAATTCATGAATTAATTCTTGTAAAAATTTCTTAAGAAACTTCAAAAATATATCCAAAATGATTATCTCCCCATGAAAAATCTACATGAGCTAAAGAACATGAGAACTTTCCTCTCGAGCTCAAAATTCACCATTATTAGCACCCTCTGAAGCACATGAAGGCTTTTCTTGACTTTATCTCTCCTTCCCTAACCTCAGACCTCATAAAAATTCTTAAAAAATATTTCCTAACCATCTCCCATGCAAAGACAAGCTTCAACAACCTACAAACACCCTTTGACCCTTTACAAGGCCTCACAAGCCTACCTAGGCCAACTAGGCCAAGATCCAAACAACCTTTTAGACCACTTGAAACCACTTATAATTAATTTAACTAGCCTCTTATCTCCCTACACATGTATAACATGCATATTCCAAGCATGTTGAGCTTTATACCATGGCATATAGGCCATATGACTCAAAACCCTATAAGAAACCATACATCGTCAAACCTACCAGACCTTCATACTTCATGATAACCTCATGAAACCACTATAACCTACATATAAAATTCCAAAATCATGTCTTTAAATACCATACCATGATCCATGCCACCATACATTCATCCAATTAACCTTCATGCAAGCATCTTACTACACCAAGCATATTATACCACCATGCTCTGTCTCACTACACCTGCTAGACCACTTTGTCATTGTACATGCCTTTTAGACATGAATGAAAAAAATTACCATAAATTTAATAATAGTATCTCCCTTTTCCATTGATGGAAACACTCCTTTTATCTCTCCCCCATTGCCAAAATGATAAAGTGGACACCTTTCAACACTTAACACCTTAGAAATCAAGCAAGTAAGCTATAAAAAACAAATGGAATCAAGCTCACCTATAGTAATACATCTGAAAGAGTACCATTCTGACCTTAAACAATCACAAATCCCCCTTGGAATGTGATTTTATTCAAAAACTACTCCCAAGCTACTTAGATCCTTGGACCTGTCATTAATTGCATGGCAACACAGCTCCCCCTAGGAACTTGATCCACTTTTAAGGCTCCCCCTTAGTCTACACAACCCATGCACACTTACATGACCTCTAAGAAGAGCTACCATCACTTCAAATATCAACAAGAGAACCAAATCTTCATACAAGCTCACTTATCATCACTTTCAAGGTACCACACAGAACACCAAAGGCACTTCAAGCATAGAACCATACCTAAATCATGCCTATAATAGACCAAAATACTCAAATAGAATAAAAAATACCATCCTCCTTTGGAAAAAAATCTCAAAAATATTTATTTTCTTTACTAGGCCTATTTAGACCCCTTGTAGCCCTATCTGGCCATTGTAAACCTCATAACTCTTTTTCCTAATCACTTCAAGCCATGAAAATTTATATTTTAAGACCACTACAATATCCCCTTAGGCATACCAAAATTGAGCCTCCAACTCATCCTTCTTAGAATACTTCCTTCTTTAGCATTTTAGCTAATTATATCTCTTAGGAGACTAAAACTTGAATAAATTGAAATATGCTCACCTTCAAACCACTTTAAGACTTTTTACAAAAACCCATTTTCCCATTCAAGTTATTTGAATATTTTATAACTCAACTCCAAATAATGACCACTTTTCAATAATGCCTAAATGACTAGGCCTTCAAAGTATATCTTGGTCAAAAAGTCAACCTCTAGTCAATGTTGACCCTAATCTAGATACCACCAAAAATAAATTTCATGCCAAATTAAAATACTCCACACCTTTTGTAACATTGACTTTTTCTAAGCTTCCAAACATATGCTCTTGAGAAAAAGAGCCAGAGACCACTCAAAACACTCCACTAGGCATAAAATCATTAATCAACCTATGAAACCACATATAATATGTATCAATAACATTTTCAAACATTTTTTATCATAAAAACCTTCATCACACATCTCCAATAATCAAATGACCTTTGAAACCAATCATTTTGTGCATACAAATCAAAACCTACAACATGCACCTTGACCAAATGGTCAAAAACATATCTAAGCACCTCATGGACACCATAAAATATCCTATCCTACTTTAACATGTAAAAATAAACTTTAATCATATATTTATAAGATTTTATCCACCATAAATCATTAAAATAACACCTTGGGCACCTTCTAGGTAATCACCATTGCCAAAATTGGTCAACTCTAACTTTTGACCACAAAACTCACGTCTAAAATCATCAAGACCTCAAACCACATGGGAGTGACTATTTTAAACCTTACTCATGACCTCATTTAAATATATTCATCCATCTGTTTCAGATCACTACTCAAATCTAGCATCAAAAAGACACTTTAGAATCAAGAGACCTGAACATTCCTTCTAAAACCATTTTTGCTTCCAACTGACTTCTTGGGTTAACTTGAAAATTTGAGAAAATTAGGAATAACTCACATATGATCCTTAATTCATCAAAAATATATCATTTAGACACCATAATCCATTATGGATAAGAATTCTTCAAAGTACTTCATGGAAGCATACAATCATATAATTTTGTGTATACACCTATTATCTGTCAGACATTTGATAAGCAATATTTCCTTCAAAACACTCAACATAGGATACCACAATAATAAAACTCATGATACATGACCTTAAGGTCATAACCAACTTCTTATTTGATTGATCTCTTTGTGAAATCCCTTTAAATTGACTCAAATGATCAACCTCACCTTCACAGTTAAGACCCTATTATGAAAACTCAGAACTTATGGCATATTTAGATATGTAACAGAGACCAAAAAACATACTTATAAGGATTTAATGATCCTTATATAATTTTCCATTTTTTAAAAATATCATCTACAAGGCACATACCCAAAGGTAACTCTTGAAACAACATTGTTCAACCTCTATAATAAGCTTACTAAGAACCCTGATAAAAAACTCAAAACAACTATCAACCTCAGATTACTCAAACTTTCTTCATGATGCCATCACAATAATATTATGACCTTATGAGGTCACCTTGACAACAAAGAAATAAAAAAATCATCATAAAACCTTCAAGATCACTTTCAACAATCTCCTTCAAGCTCACAAGCAATCTTGTGAAGATACAACAATAAAAAATATCTTTAGAACTTTTATGAGTATTCAAAAGACACAAACAACATGCCAACCTACTTATTATATTATCTCTAAGAATTGGAACTCATGAACACTAATTCTCATCTTGAATAGCATTGGTCTCGAAAGCCAATCCTCAACTCTAATACACCTGTTCTGACTTAGGTTCCTTTGAACATTACCTTGCACTCAAACATGCTTAGAGTTTATAGTCATAACTCATCTTGAAACCCTCAAATCACTATATTTCACCTCTTGAGCTATCTCTTAAAATATAAGATTAATTTATTACTCTTAGAGAATATAAAAATTTCATATTACCTTGGTAATACTATGATACACTTTGATTAGTCACCTTGAGAGTTTAAGGTCACTATTCAACTTAGCAAGTCACACTAGTCTGTCAATCAAGAGACATTGAGACATAGTCAGCTTCCATGGATATTTTATTGAAAAAACACACACTTCAATATATATGTATATATTAATGAATAAAAACTTTCATATAATTTTTTTCCATTTTATAAGAGTCTTCTCCATGCATAAGTATCCAAAAACCATTTGCTCTTACTCAAAAAACTTCATTATCTCTCATACCCTCATTAAGTCTTATGGAGACCTAATAAAAATAGGAATATCTTTCAATATGTATTCAAGGTCATTTTTTATATCAAAATAGGTTTTATCTTATAATTATCTTCAACATAATCCTTATTAATTTCCATATACCTTCTTTGACAAACCCTTATGCTTGAAGAATCACATATAACAACACACAACTCACCTTGGCTTGAGTGAAGAACAATCCCTACCTTTATATCCTTATCCATATTATAAAAACCTTAAAAAATCATCAATATTTAAATCACAACTCAAAAAACATGAAGAACCATGACATCAACTAAGCTACCATACTAATCATCACCAATTCTAACAACAAGCTAACTAGGCTCACACCAATAACCAAGCTACTTAGAAGATCAATTCCAAGTTGCTTAGGATCACCTATAGTATATTAAGCCTCCTTCAAAGGTATATATAGGATAATTTTTTTTGTAATTATCTAATAAGAGGGGGGTGAATTAGTAAGCAACAATGAACATTCAATTCCAAAACATATTCATCATACATCAGTTTGATCTATCAACATGAACATGAAAGCTTATGAATCCAAAGCATGAACAAGAACATACATCATGTGAACATATAATTTATGTGGGAAACCCTATAGGGGGATAAAAAACACTTTAAAACCTAAAAATAAATGGATTACATTCATATAAATATATCACAAATATGAGACTTTTAGATCAGCATCAACTAATCAAGGAGCACCCACCCCTCAATTTAGTCCAGTACCTACTAGACCTTTAGCTAGCTCCAACTATAAAGGAGGATAAAACCCCCTAGGTGATTAAGCACCCACTCAACCAAATCAGTTTTGATGTCTTATATACCTGATGATGGAATACCTAAATCTTATACACCTACAATCTACTTCTCTTCTCTAGGTAGGCACTCCTAGCTCATTCACTCAACCAAGTCACCCTTTAGACTATTAGGTATAATTACTTGTTAGTTCATGAACATAATTAAAAAAATTACTGATACTCTTCACTCTCTCATGGTCCTTAATTACCCATCTCTACTCCTTGATTTATCTCTTTTCTTTGCTTTTCATCACACACACTCCACTAATCAAATAGGCCAATTAGGCCTAGTATATATACCATACTCTCATCTAACCCTTATTGGTCAGCCAAGATGATTTCCATGATTTATATATATTTTAAATATATCCTCATACACATTACGTTAATGTGACAATATGTCCATAGGTTGGTCATAACCCAAAACAAGCTCAATTCTCCTTTAGATCTCAATTAGGCCTAATGCATTAGCCCTTCATTAGTACACGTTACACCTTAAACCTATTGAACCATGTTTATCCTCTATAAATGAATGAAACACATAAAAAATTTCATAAAATATATTATTTATCACTCCTACATGGGTTCATAACACTTTTAACTCTAATTCATACCTTGAACCAAGTCATTCTAGCCTACTCGCTAATAGGCCTAGAAACATAAAAAACATTATCTTCTAAAACTGAAGTAGACAGATGATTTTATCAAAAATAACTTGGAAAAATTACACTAATAGGTCATAAATTACCTAAAAAATATCACTAAATACATTAGTCACCATTTCATGGGCCAAACAGCTTCAAACCAACTTTCTCAAGATGACCACTCAGACTGGTCATACTCAGTCAAAGTACAATCATATAGAAGTTTATCTATTATAAATGAAATTATAATTTAAACACTTATAAATCACATGATTGGATTATTTTATTTTTATGTATCAACTTAAAAAGGTTAGTTTTCATGTTTTAGCATCATTCATTGGTCTTACATACTAATCACTCAAGTCTCTATTTCATTATATTAACATAGTCTAACAAGCCAATTTATATTTCACATTTCAACACCTCAAACTAACTAAATAGATTAAAAAATGATTTATTAAATCAATTATATATTTATAAAAACCAATATGTTCATTTCATTCATCATCATTTATCATAAGAGCTTAAACACTTCACTTTCCTTGGTATGCCTGTAGCAGTCATCTTGACCCAAAACACAGTCATGTTGAACATGACTCCTAACTCCTATAAGGTCACTTAAAATTTATTATAATTAATTTAAAAGGTAATAATATGTTATTATAACACATTAAAACACAAAATTAATATTATTCAATGGCCACTTTGCTACAACACACCATTCTCACTGTCATGGGTTCCACTGTCTTGTCTTATTTAGACTAGTCATTTTGTGAGATCCTTCTAGCATACATATGAGCATAAAAAAAATTAAAAATTAAGGTAAAATTATTAATAGGTCTCAAAAAATTACCTTAATCCATTTAACTCATCCTTATTCATTTATTAGGCCTTTCAATTCCTCTTTTCACTATGATTAGTCTTTTTCACTCATGGCACCCTTTCCTTCATATCGACTAGAAAACTTTGAGGACCTATAAATTTGACACAAAGAAATGAATATTATTTAAAATTTAAATAAAATTTTTAATTAATTTATAATATTCATCACACACCCATTTTTTCCCCTAGTTACTTTTAGAAATCTGTCACAATATCAAAAACACTGTTAAAAAGCACTTTTCTATGGGACCCACAAATAGTCAAGTTTGACCAAACACATCCTCAAAATCCTAGATTATTTATATTCAACCTTAAAATGTAATTATTTCCATCCACAACATTATTAATAATCAACAAGAAATATCTTCAACATTAGGTCTTAAGACTAGGAATTTTGCACATAAAAACTTGCTTACCTTCTTAGTAATCATTCATAAATAATAGGTCCATAATCCATGCTATAATGATTGTAAAATTTTCTTAGTAACCTTCCCAAATATATTCAAATGTATCATCTCCAAATTTAAAGTCTACATGAGGTAAAGAACGTGAGAACTTTCCTCTCAAGCTTAAAATCCACCATTTGAGCACCCTTTGAAGCACATGAAGACTTTTATTGAATTTATCTCTTCTTATCTAACATAATACCTCATAAACATGATTTAAAAAAATTTACTGACCATAAAGCATGAAAATACAAGCTTCACAAACCTAAAAACACCCTTTGACCCTTTATAATGCCTCATAAGCCTACCTAAGCCAACTAGGCCAAGAGCCAAACAACCTTGCAGACCACTTGAAACCACTTAGAAGTTATCTTCCTAGCCTCTTAGATCCTAAAAAATGTCTAACATTCATATGAAAATCATACTAAGCTCCATACCATGGCATATAAGACATATGACTTAAAACCCTTTAGGCAACCATGCATGGTCAAACCTACATACTTCATGAGAACCTCATGAAACCACTCTGACCTAATAGAACATTCCAAGATCATGTATTTCAATACCATACCAGGATCCATGACACCATACATTCATCCAATCAACCTTCATGCAAGCATCTCATTTTTACCAAGCACATTAGACGACCATACTCCATCTCACTACACCTGATAGACCACTTTATCATTACACATGCCTTGTAAACATGAATGATAACACTTACCATCAATTTACCAACAATCTCTATGACATGATTAAAATGAAGGCCCGACATCCACATAGGAATAGATCATGTATTTGTGTATGCCTATATCATACTCAAATGATGTGTGAAACATATATAAATAAGAAGTATTGATATGCCATATACCAATATGGAACCAATAACATAGATTCCAAGGAGCCAATAAAATATATAAATGCTAAAAATATTTTTAGATTATATATATATATATATATATATATATATATATATATATATATATATATATATTTAAATTTTTTGGTATTTTGTAATATTTTAAAATAAATAACTATCATATGATCTCATCTAATGGATTATATTAGGTATCTCCCCACTAGGAATCTAGTGTAATAAATTGACAATACTACCAAGGATCATGCATAGGTATAACATATAACATAGTGGATAAATATTTATTTATGTATGTATAGTAGGACTATGTGGTCATGACGTGAAAATAGAATGATTAAGATTTATTGGAAGCTATTTATGAGTGTTATGTGGTTTATTTTAAGTATCAATAGTAGTAACATGTTTAGGTGCTCTAGATATCTGAATATGGTTTATAGTAGATAAGGATTTCATGGAATCCACTATGTGTCTCTAATGTAATGGTCTCTCAGGTACTGGTCACCTATGAAATATAATTACATGTTGCTTACCATTTCATATAGGATTAACCTTATAAAGTTTTATAACTAATTATACAGGTATAAAATTATCTTGTAAAACTGGATGTTCATATGGAACATTAGAAATTATAACTACCCTATTGGCATGAATGTATTTAACACACCCATTAATTGTATAAGGTATTTCATAGTGAATATGTATGTAAGGTCATCCTATTAACATATCAAAGACAATTATTTATGGTATAACTGTTAAAGTACTGATCACATGTGTTGGACCCACTTGTAAATGCAAGTCTATCTCACCAAGAACATGATGTGATGTCCCATCAAATGATCTAACTAATTTTTTCAAAGGATGTAAATCATTATGTGAATAATCCAAATGTGTAAGTAAATTCATGATTTAAACATTTTTTATAGAACCATTATCAATAATAATACTATGTATAGGCTGGTGATCAAGGTATGCTCAAATGAATGAGGAATGAAGATCAGAATCATCATCCCTAATATCATTATCATCAAAAGTAATAGATGGTATTTGAACCATAAATGTATTTCACATATAATTAATAATAGTCCCATCCAATGGGTGGCCGTAATGTGATGGAGGAGGATGTGCATTATATATGATATGTACTTTTGATCCTTCTTAAAATGATTTTGTAAAGGATTGTTAAATATTTTTTGATTCTGGTGATCACTAGGTTGTGACCTTGATGCCTTTGGGATATCATCAAATGTAATCTTTTATTCATTTATGAGGTCTTTGATATTATTTTTCAAGTTAAACTATCTATTTTTAGAATGATCAGGGCCATGGTGATAGTCACAATAAGCATTTACATCATATTCTTTTGGTAGAGGTCAACTCATATCAAATTCTATAGGAGGATGGAGAGATATTAGGTGATACTCCACAAGCATCAAGATTAATGAAGTTATAGACTTAGGTAAGAGTATAAATTGTATCCTTGGTTCATTAGATTAGACAAGCCAATTAGGTTGTTGTGACACCACATTAATCATGGTAGTTTTTTCATTTTTAGGCTCTGTGTGTTTTACCTTATAACTTGTTTTGATAGTAAATTTGGTATTTTATGTAGTTGGTGTGTTTGATACATACTTAAATTTTTTTAATGAGATATTTTTTTCATTTCATGATTGAAAAAAATATAGCATAAGTCATTAAAATTTTTGATTAAAAAAAAAAAATTAACTCATGTAATGGGGTAAGCAAAATTTTCTTGAAGATGTCTTGAAGCTCTTCAACTACCATTGGATTAGTCATTTTTAATAACATTTTATTGTACCTCAAGACATATTCATTTATAGGTTCATTGGTTTCTTGTTTGATTTTTTTAATTTGGGAATAATAAACCTTTTTTATCATATCGATAGAGAAGTGTGCCAAAAATTGATTTACAATATGTTTGAATGCATTTACTGATTATATGAGTAAATCAAGTAACCACTTTAGAGCATATTATTTTAATATCCTTGGAAATAATTTGGTCAAACTTTTATGATTAGAGGCATAATCAAGGCATGCCACATATAAATAGTCAATATGTTATTTAATATCACCCTTGCCATCATAAAATGTGAAATTGGGTGTAACAAAACTAGCTATCAAATGGTGCAAAGATATCCCTATTGAAAGTGTGTTGTGTAACACCTATTTTGAATCAATAACATAAAATGATTTCATAGAATTTTTTTCAATATTTTTGATCTTAGTTTATAAAAGTTTTATATTTTGGACAAGAGAGTACAACTCTTAGTAATTAAGGTTATAAATTTAGGAAGTTACCAAAGGATGTTTACCCATAGTCTAACTAGATTGAGGAATTGAAACCTATAATAAGGTTGAAGTATTTATATTTCCCATGTAAAATATAAAAATATAAATTTATAGTAACAAATGTGTGAACACATAACTTTTCCCCATTAGAAGTAAGAATCGGTGATGTTCCCAAAGGGAGGTTTGGTATAAACTCAATTGTAGTACCACCTAAGTATTTACCGCCACTATGTAAGGAAGATTTAACCCTATCATGATTAATGTTTTCACTTCTTGTAACATACAAAAATACATTTATTTAAGCCCTTTTGGTTATTAATATGAGTAACTAATGCTTCATTATCTTTCATCTCAAAATGTGTATTTTGATTAAAATTTTCCATTGCTTAAAAATGATTAATTAATAATTTTATATAGATTACAATAACTACAAAATCCAGAGACCCTAAGCCAAAATTTAGGGAATTTTATGAAAATCATAGAGGTTGGGTTCACCCAATATTTAACCCTAAATTGAGATAGGTCAATATAGTATAGGGTTAAGAATATATAAATAAATAATAACAAGGGTGATATCAATCCAATTAATTTGAAAACTCAAATAAAAAATATTCTAAATTTAAATATTCAGATATACTAAAAATAGTAAGGATACCTAGTGAGATATTATGATAAATGGAAAATAATAGTACATATCTAGTCAACTATACACATTTAGATCTGACATGGAGCATGATATAAATAGTTTGGATTAGTGCCCTATATTAGTCATTAGATATTGCAAATTTTTCCCCTATAGCCTTATACACTTACATCAAGCTCAGATGGTTGCATCAATCCTTTTGTTTAACTTTTGATATAAGTGTCTATCAAAAAATACCTACTAGATCTAGATGTAACCACTTAGGATATTTTGGGTTCTATGTTGCCTTCACTATGGTGTGTTCACATCTTGATCATGGGTTATGTTTCCTTGTCAAATAGAAATACCCTAGTTCTTCATCTTCATAATGGCTATGGAAAAAATGAATTGGTGGGCTCATGGTGTATAAACAATATAATGACCACTATATCAGTGGTTGATACCTATATAGCCACTAATCTAAATAGGGCCTCAAAATGATGAATTTTTTTCCCTAATGTGTTGGATTGTGTGTGCACAAGGGTGAAATATGTGGAAATAAAGTACAATAGTGACCTAGCTTGTAACTATGAAAATAGGCCTAATGGGTGGATCGTTCTATACTTTATACTTGTACATGTGTTATCCCTATGATTGATATGGAAATAGGATAAAATATGGAAGTTTTGCTCACTTAAATGCTTGATTGAGTGTTATTGGTAAGTTTCCTTGTGATGTTTTAGGTCTATACTAGTTCAGGATTGAATGAGGATTGACCATGCATATATATCAATCATTTAGTGAAATATATCAAACTGAATTACTTAGTTCAACCATAAGGGTACCTTTCATCTATAATTTTTATGAATTTAAAACATTAAACACTTGCATTAGAGTAGGCCACTTGCATTGGCATAGATATTTGAATGGGAGGAAAGTGTCTAGGAAGCTAGAAAATAGGCATAGGTCCCAAATTTGTAGAGATAAAATACAATTTTTTGAAAAAATACTCTAATCATTATAGAAGGCCTGGGTCAATATAATAACACTAATACAATTAATATCTAATAAATTTATCATAAAGAGATATTGTATGTGAGCATTTTGATAGTGAGAGGTACATCCATGATATGTATTTTCCAAGTGTACAAGATTGAGGTTCTATATTATTTTTATATAGTTTATATATAAAATTATAAAGGAAATTACCTCCAATAATAAAATATAAAAGATAAAGGAAAAATAAAGAGTAAAATCACCACTAAAATTGAAAACTAGTTAAATGATGATTTGGCAAAGATGGGAATGATAAATAGTCAAAAGGTTTAATGAAGGTATGTAATGTGGAAACATCATATTGGCACATTAAATACCTATGGTAATCTAGGATTACCACAAAACATATAAATTACTTACTAACTATTATGACTTTTAACTTGTATATAGATTAGAAATAATTATCCCTATAGAATTTATTCTATTGAACTTAAGATTGGCAGTGAAATTTAGGATGAATGAAAAAGACTATTTAAAATAAATATTGATAGAAATAAAAAAATTAGATGAAAAAATATTTATAACTTAAATCAAACACAAAAAATGAAGACAAAAATCTTGGCATGATATAAGTATTACAAAAAAAATATTATGGGTTTACAAAAAAATATTGATATATTATAGTAAATTAAAATTATTGGAAAATTGAAAATAAGATGACTAAAACCATATATAATTGAATAAATCTTAGATTTTGGAGCCATACGATTATGAAATTTTTTAGGATTATTAATTTTTTAACCCTAGTTTGGATTGTGGTATCTTACTTGGGTAGATAGGGTTAAGGATATCAAAATGATAGGGCACAAGGGTAAATATCATATCTATAATAAGGCAATTAATTATAAATAAAAATGTACAATATGTTGAGTTTATTAAACTTAGATGAGCTATAAATGTAAATTACAAGTATGTTATTATATAAATGACAAATAAGTGATATATTCATATTTTTATGATGCTAATGTATATCTAAATCAAGTATAGGGTGAAAATAAGTGGGAAGATAGTTTTGGAACAATTGTCAAATTCTAGATCTGGTACCTTTGGCTCTATGAATAGTTGTGTCATCCTAAGATAATTGTGTCAATGATACTATTTAGGTGATATGTCTTTTATGAAATACTAGCTGAAATAGGATGTGACCATGTGGATGATTCACATTTTGAATTCTCCTTTGCTATAGTGCATTCAGATTTGGGTCATGGACTGTCACTCCTAGTGAAATGGCATAAACCTAGCCTTCCATCTTCAATGTGACCTTAGAGAAAAATGGATTAGTGGGCACATGGTGTTGATCTCACCCAAAATTACCCTACTATTAAAGGGAACTACCTACATAGATAATAATCTAGAAGAGGGCCTCAAACTCATGTATTTCTCCACTATGTGTTGGATTGTGTGTGAATCATGCTATGTGTGTAAATTAAGTACTATAATGACCTAGATTTTAACTTGGTAAATAAGACCTTATGTTTTATCTTTTATTACTAAAAACCTATAGATGGGTTACTTATTTGACTTATATTAGAATAGGGTAGAATAGGAAAGCTTTTGATAATTTGAGTGCTTTTTGAGTGCTCTTTTGGTTTGATTACTATGTGAGGTATGAATGAGGGTTGATATTGTATTTATACCAATACTATCTAGAGATAAATCACATTAAATCACATAGATTAACCATTATATTATGGTTTATTTTTGAATTGGATGACCTTAAGACATTGAAAACTCACATCAAGGTAAGACAATAACATCAATGCTATTATTTGTCCCATACATCAGTTTCTAGGGAGTAGGAGAGAAAGTACATGCTTAGAACTTGTAGAGGTATAATATAAGTTTATTTTAAGACTTTTAAGAAAGATATGATGTCTATATCATCAATATAAGATAGGTCAGGCTAAGAGATAGGCCAAGGGGCATGAGATAGAGTAGATGTGAGTATTGTGTAAGTAAGGCATGTGTAAGACTAAGAATAACCAAGGTCTAAATTTTCCAAGTGTATAAGATTGAGGTTATATATAATCAAAAAATATCATCTATATCCCCCCCATAATATACTAATGAAATTTATAGTTTAAAATAAAGGAATAAGTACTTGGGTGTGTATGCACACCTTTTATTTGCTTGATTTGAATCTGAGTACTTTGTTGGTGACTAACCTACAACCAATATCATGTTATAGTGTAAAATTAGTGCATATAATTTAGGTTAAAATTACTTGAAGTAGATTGAAATTGAAAGAATAAGGTTTAGGATTACACCTATGTGTTGATGTAACCTCCTTACTTATTGACAAGTGTTTTTTACAAAATATGTATCATTGTAAAGCTCTAAAACTAAGATTAACATAAATATAGATAAATATTAAAATTGATTATATTCAAAGATATATATATATATATATATATATATCTTTGAATGTAATCACTTTTAATATTTATCTTAATCTTAGTTTTAGAGCCTTACAATTATATATATATATATATATATATATATATATATATATATATATATAGAGAGAGAGAGAGAGAGAGAGAGAGAGAGAGAGAGAGAGAGAGAGAGGCACAAGGCCCCAACTTTGGAGAAAAAGTGAGTTTCCACTTGGAAGTTGAGATTATCTCAATTATAGAACTTAATGATACTTATAACCTAGTGAGGTTGGATGATATAATTAGATCAAACCTAAAAAATTGGAAAGATTGAGAGATTAATTCACCTTAAACATACTAGAAGGTAAATTGACTATTGTAATATATAGGTTCTCTAAAGTCTATAAAATTCCATGAGGTATCAATACATGCAATGGTATTATAATTTTAGGTTGATCTAGATTTTTCAATATTATCCACATGTTTAATAACATATGTACCTTAGATATGTCTCATGTTGAAACTATGTATAAAAACAACACCATGTATAGAATTATGCCTCAAATGTGTATCTAAATCATATAACTATGTGATTTGGCCAATTTGGATACCTATATAAGTATGGATGATATGCTTCTAAATCATGACCCCATCATATCTAGAAAAATATAAAAACTAATATAAGTACCAACATGGAGGAAATATTTCTAAAACAATCCGTCACTATAAATTGGTGATGTTGACTAGTGAATAAGTGTGTAGAACATGCTTCTAAAAAATAGATTCATTGAATCTATTAATTGATATAAGTACCATACTAAATGAATGTGGAGAACATGCTTATGAATCATTCCCCCACTAAATCTAAAAACTATGAATGTGTGGAATCCATGTCCATATGACATGGTCCTACTGAATCTAAGAACTATACCAAGTGTGTAGAACATTATTTCCAAGCATGCTTCACTAAAATTCCCCCTTTTGAGGTGAGGTAAAAATAGTACCTAGAATTTAACTCACCTCAAAAGGGTAAGACAACTATATAATCTATGAATTTAATGATGTAGCATATAAAAGGAAACATATCTAGGTATATGTATCATTGAAGTGCATAAAACCAATGTGATCATATGTAGGCCTAAGATGCATTATAAGGATCATGGAAACATTTAGATAGTAATAGTAAAATCTCAAAATCAAGAAAGTACACACATAAGATCAATCAAAACTAAGTCAACAAACAATGGTCCAAGGAGACCACAAACAAGGGGCATGTTCAAATGCCATAAAATTGAATGGATATGAATTAGTCAAATGATGTCCACAAATCAAGGAATAACATATTAAAATGTACATATAATAATAAATGGCATATTTAAGTGTTTAAGAAGGCAAACATAGGCACATGGGATACATACAATAGACCATATTCAAATGCTTGAACAAGAAAGATAATAATAAATAAAAACACTAAAGGAATTGTGTAAAGGCAAAGCATAAGCAAACATCATAAACATGTCATAGTGTTCTATGGATCAAAAGTGTTAGCCAAAAATGTCAAGTACATAACATATCAAGTACCCTATACAAATATAATAATGGACAATAGGCATGTGTAAGTACATAGGTAAGCTCAAACATGATAGTTTAGAGTGATCATTGAATCATATAACATGTGTGTATCAATATCATATAAAATGGATGACCATGAAATCCTAAAAATGTGGGTAGAGGGAAAGATCAACACAAAAAATAAGAATGTATCATGTATCTATGTATGTAGGAACAAATGATATTGTGTCCCTCAACATAGAACTAACACATAGATACCCAAGAGCCAATAGAATATGCAGATGGCAAAAATGTTTTTAGTTTTTTGGTATTTTTTAATTTTTGGATGATTTAAGAGTTCCAATCAAGGAAGTCCTCATCATTGAAAGGTGTGGTAACATTTGTCAAAAATTTTAAGTGATGTTTATAATTATGGATTGCCTCTTCTTCAATATAATTTTCCAATGGCCTACCTGAAGCTAATGGTATTTACAAATAATTGTATCCATCATGTGGTATGTAAATATTGATGTCAATATCAAGAAAGGTAACACACATATTTGTAGTATCCAAATTCGTTTTCTATTTGACTAGCCAATCTTGTCTAAGATTTAATTTCAAATGGGGGTTATGGTATATAATCCATATAGTTGTGGTCATGACACGTGCACCACCAGTAATAGGTAATTAAATATATTAGTGGGATTCAGGCATCAATTGAGAGTATATGAGGTCATCTTTAAAATTTCCTAATTATTTGAGGAATTTAGTTCTACAAGTTGTATCCCACTTGTTATTATCAAACTAGAGATGGAAAAAATATACCCCATTAGTTTTAGTAGTAATAGTGAAATCTTCATGCTTTGCTAAGATTTCACTTTGCTAACTTTGAAAGATAGTTTTCACCCAAAGGATAGGAAGGATTTTTCCTTTTGGTGGGTTGTGAATATTTTGGAGAAGACTCCACATTTTTCACATGGTATATTTGAATTTGAATTTTTTAAAGTTGGCTCAATGTTTTTAACCAAGAGGGACGAATTGAGTAACAAGAATTTTCATGCTCATCTTCTATGGTTATGTTCCCTTTATCTATATTTGGTGTTGTTTCTTATACAAGTGGATTGATCATATATATACAAGGTCTTGTAGGTTAAAAAAATTTATGTGAAAGGTGATAAAGTGGATCAATGCATTTTATCATATGTCATATCATGATCATTATCATCATCACTTCTATAGTAATTGAAAACATGCCCATTGTTCTACTCAGTATTGACCAATAAAAGAAGTTAAAAAGAGGGAGGTTCTTGTGGTTTTAATGGATATTTTAGTAATGTTTTTTGTTATTTATGTGAAACTATGTGAAACTCAATATGTGGTACCTTATTTTCATCTTGAGATGAAGGATCCATTGTACTTGACTCGCCTACTTCATTAGTTTGTATGTGCACAATAGGAATGCATTATTTAGGTGGTACCAATATAGGGATGCCTTCAATTTTATAATGTATCATTTTGAAAATTTTGAAAGGTTCATCATTGATAGACATTATTAATAAAATCCCATCATGTATAAATTTTACACATTTTCTAAGTGTATATTGGAAAACTTCCATTGAATGTATCCAAAGTCCACCCAAAATTACGTTATAATGAAATTATTGAGACATTACCTAGAAAGTAACTAAATTATTTTTTGTTCCTAATACAATCCAACATAATTTGATCAACTATAGAACTATGTGAATTATCTAACCCTTGGATATGCATAATCAAATTTTGAATCAAATCATTAATAATGCCCATGGTGGTTAATAAAATGACACTATAAATGTTTGGCCCTGATCCATTATCAATGAGCACCCTTTTGATGACCTTATTTTGTATTATCAATTGTATGAACAAAGGTAACTCTTGATCAATAATATCTTTAGATGGTAAGTCAGTTGGATAAAATGTAATGAGTTTAGCATTAATCTTTCTATCTTTCATTGTATCTACAAAATAAGTAGGCTTAATATCATTTGGAACTTGAGTTTCATGCAATGTATTCCTTGTAAACATTAGATAATTTTAAGAGATCAAATATTGAAATTTTAGCATGTGTATTTCTTATTAAGTCAATAAGGTCATATCCTTTAGAATTTATCATGATTTTAGGATTAGGATTTAATTTTTATATATTAATAGGTGGAGATGTAGGTTGAGTAATCTTACCTCTTCGAGTAATAACAACATGGACCACAAAATATAATATAAGACATGGTAAAATAATTTGTGTGAGATGGTAAGTGCCACTCAAATAAGGCTTGGGTAGAATAAATGGATGGGAGCATACACATTGGCATATAGATACCAGTTCTATAACATTGCAAGAGGAATGATGAAGAGATATAAAATGTTGTCTCTATTATAACACTTTCTTATAATGTGCATGAATCTTCTTAACAATTTTTATAATAAAATTAACATATTAAACCATAAAAATAATAAGGTATTGGACCATGAAATAATTTATAAATATCTCCATGGAAAAATGATTGTAAGATTTATCAATTAAGGATTAATAAAAGGAAAAAAAATAGAAAAACCTAATTTATGTTGGGTTTTATGTTTAAACATTGGGTTCACCAATTGTTTAACCATAATTTCAGATTGTGGAATCCTACTTGGGTAGATAGGGTTAATAATATATATATGATAGGGCACAAGGGTGAATATTAGATCTAAAATAAGCCAATTAATTATAAACTTAGATGTAAAATATGTTGAATTTATTAAACTAATATAATTTATAAATGGACAGTGCTAGATATAGAAATGAAAAAGGGGTGATGTACTTAGAATTTTTTAATGTTAATGCATAACTAGATCTAGTATAGGGTGAAATTAAGTTAGAAGATGTTTATAAAATAAATTTTTATATTCTATATCTAGTGCTTCGGCTCTCTTCATAGTTGCATTAGCCTAGTATGGTTGTATCAATGCTACTATCTAGGTTTAACACTAGTGTTATATATGTAATATTAGTTGAAATAGGATGGGACCACCTAGATGATTATAGGTTTAAATTCTTCTTTTCTCTAATGCATTTAGATCTAGATCATGGACTATCACTCCTAGTGAAATGGTAAAAACTATAGCTTTCTATATTCAATATGACCTTAGGGAAAATGGGTTAGTGGACATGTGGTGTCGATCTAACTCATAATGACCTCACTATCAAAGGGCACTACCTACATATCCAATACTCCATAAGAGGACATAAGACTCATGAATTTATGCCCTACATGTTAGATTATGTGTGAATCATGTAATGTGTGTAAAATAGGTACAATAGTGACATAGTTTGTAACATGGAAAATAAGACATTATGATTGCTCCTTTATTACTTCAAACTTGTAGTTGGGATATTCATTTGAATTATATTAGAATAAGGCATAGTAGGAAAGATTTTTATAACTTGAGTGTGTCTTGAATTCTCTTTTGGTTTGATTATTAGGTGATATATGAATGATAGTTGCTATTGTATTTATACCAATCTTATTGGGAAAATAACTCAAATTAAAGCATTTAGGCTGATGATTGTAATACATTTAATTTTTAAATTAGATGAACTTAGGGCACTAGACACTTTTGTTTAGGTAGGATAATATTGTCAATACTAATATATATCCTAGACACTAGTTTCTAGGGAGTAGGAGAGTAGGTATAGGCTTAAAACATGCAAAGGTGTAAGATAAGTACATTTTAAGAATTTATAGTAAGATAGGATATTTGTGTCACCAATATAAGACTGGTTAGACTATGATATATGCCAAGGTGTGTAAGATAGAGTAGATGTGAATTTTGAATAAGTAAGTCATATGTAGGACTAAGAGGAACAACCAAGGTATGAGTTTGCCAAGTGTACAAGATTAAGGTGCTAGATAATCACCAAATATCATCTAAATTAATAAATGAATATGTTAATGTCACACACATAAAATAATACATCACAAATTAATGTGATGATATGTGGAGAAAATTAAATGATAATAAAAAATTAAAGAGGGGTTTTTAAAGAATTAAAAAAATATAAAAATAATTTGATTTTTTTATAGAAAAACACAAAATAGTTTTAGAATTTTTTTTTTTTTGGTAAAACATATTTATAAAAATATAATAAAAATAAAAGGAAATTACCCCAAATAAAAAAAGATATATAAGATAAAGGAAAAATAGAGATTAAAATAACAACTAAAATTGAAAACTTGTAAATCACTAATTTAGCAAAGACGAGGAGTGAAAAACAATTAAAAAGTAGTCTTCCTAAATAAGAGAAAAAATATATTTGGTTTCCCACATAGGATTAAATCCATAGATTAGTTCAATATAATGATAAGAAATTTAGAACAAATTAGTGGTTAGTGGGAAAATTATATCAATACAAATAAGTAAAATATGCAATGTAAAGAATGATGTGAGGTTAGCAAGAAACAAAATAATGGAAAAGTAAATAAAATGGGAAAAGTAACTAGAATAAACTATAACCAAATTTAAAATAAAGTTAGGTAAACATAGATAAAAAATCTAAATGTGGTTAAAAGTAGTTGTTTACATTGGAAATTAAACATGAAAAATTAAGAAGCTATAAATTAAAAATTGATCCTCTATGTAAATAAATAGAACTCTATATGATAACATAAATTTTTAGAACTTTCCTACATACTAAAAATGTAGAATTAATAAACCCATATGGAAAGTGAAAAAAGGAGTTACCCTAAGTGGTAAGAGCTGAATAGATAAAAAGACCAAACACAAGAAGCATAATGTGTAATTGGAGCTTTTGGATCCATAAAGAGAATTTTTTAGTGTGTCAACTCTAGTATCACACTACTAGGACACTCAAAAGTATTTTCCTTAAAAACTCATGAGATTGACCATCATGTTATGGATTTAGATACCATGGAAATTTTATAGACAAACTATGAAACTTAGGTGATAGAATTGTATATGATATTTTATGATTATTTAATACCTCATTATTGTACACTTGGAAAACTTAGACCTTGGTTTTTCCTCTCATCTCTTTACCTTTCTTCACTTTCTCAAGTATCAAATCCACTCTATCTTTATGAATCTTGTCGTATATCTCTTAGTTTGACTAGTATTATGTTGATGACCTGAGTATTGAATCTTTCCCATAATGCTTACACTTTAATTATCTTTTGAATCTACAAGTTTAGAATCTATACCTACTTTCTTACTCCATGAAAACTAATGTTTAAGATATATAATAGCATCAAAGTTACTAGCTTGTCCTGATGCAAGTGCCCAATGCCCTAAAGTCATGAAATTTGTAAATAAAACATGTCCTGATGGTTAGATTAAGTTATTTAATGTGAGTTATTACTCTAAAGGGATTGATATAAATACAAGACCAATGTTCATTCATTACTCACCTAAAAAAGACCAAAGATACCAGGCAACTTATCAAAAACATTGTATCAAGCATTTAATTGATAAAAACTTCCCCATTTCCAAACCTATCGTAAGAACATCACATTTATAGGTGTAAGGTACTAAAGGAGTAGCCCAAGAGCCTAATTTTGCAAGTTATAGTCTAGGTCACTATTGTAGTTTCTTTGCACATATTATATGATTCACACACAAGCTAAAATGTAGGGGATAACTACATGACTATGAGGATCTCTTCTGAAGTATTGTCTATGTAGGCAATTCCCTTTGATAGTGAGGTCTTTGGGGTCAACTCGACACCATGTTCCCACTAGCCCATTTTTCTACAAGGTCACTATGAAGATGGAAAGATAGGGTTTTTCCATTTCCTAAGGAGTCACAATCCATGAACCAAATATGAATGCATCAAAATAAAGGTGAATCAAAACTTATAAAAATATAGGTGGTCATATCCTATTTAAATAGATATTTCACATAGGACCCTAGTGGTGAACCTATAAATTAACATCGATACAACCATCCCAGATTGATGTTACTATCTATAGAGCCAAAAAAATTAGAGCCAAAATTTGATGACTGTTATAAAATCTCATTCCCACCTACTTTCTACCTGTTCTAGATCTAAAACTACATTACCATTAGAACAGGCTAAGTATATCACTTATTTTTCATTTTTATATCTAACATAGTTGTACTTTATATATATACACTATCACAACATAATAAATTTAGTATATGATCATATCTAAGTTTAGCATTCAATTGGCCTATTATATATATGATTATCACCCTTATGCCATTTCATTTATATATACACCTTTAATATATAGATAACCCTAATCTAGATCATTTTAGAGTTAAACATATGGTAAACCTGACAAGAAATGTTTAACCTTCAAATGATCTAGATTGAGGTTATCTAAAGGTTAAATGGGTATATATAAATGAAATGGCATAAGAGTGATAATTAGATATATTATAGGTAAATTAGATGTTAAACTTAGATATAATCATAAAGTGAATTTATTATGTTGAGATAGTCTAAATATGGAAAGTGTAACTATGCTAGACATATAAATGATAATGAAGTGATGTACTTATCTTGTTCTGATGCTAATGTAGTTTTAGATCTAGAATAGGTAAAAAGTAGGTAGGAAGGGAATTTTGGAATAATCATTAGATTCTATTTTTGATGCTTCTGGCTCTGTAAACACTAGCATCAAACCCAAATAATAGCATCAATGTAACTTTTCTAAGCTGACATTACCATCTAGAGATCTAAAAACCTCAGATCTAGAATTTGATGATTGTTCCAAAATCTCCTTCCCACCTACTTTTTCCCTATTCTAGATCTATAACTACATTAACATTAGAATAAGCTAATTATATCACTAATTTATCATTTTTATATATAACATAGTTATAATTTCCATTTTAGACTATCTCAACATAATAAATTTAGTGTATACTTATATCTAAGCTTAGCATCTAATTGGCTTGCTATATATTTGATTCTCAACTTTATGCCATTTCATTTCTATATACTCCTTTAACATCTATATAAACCCAATCTTGATCATTGTAGGGTTAAACATTTGGTGAATCCAATATTTTAACACCATTCTACCTAAGAATAAACTATCATATGTTTATTACCTAATTTGTCCTAATATTTATTTACTTCATATCTCTTATCATGGATGATATTGATTTATTTTATGATTATGATTATGAAACTATAAAATTATCCCTCAAGGAAGGAATTAAAATTGACTACTCTTGCACTCTTTTAAGTTCTAAAGTATGTAATATGAAATCCTTAAATGGTAAGAGTTGTTATACCTCTAATCAAGCCCATGATCGAACCACTTAAAGTGATTATTTTATCCATCTTAAGGAAGATATAAATCCTTTAGACATACTTCATATACCACCATTATATGACTTCAAAATTTGATACTTTTAAAATTATGGATACCACATCCAAGGATTGAATAAACATGATAAAGATATAACCTAATGTTTATCTCTTAAACATAGTAATATAAATAAGTATGGGTTACAATTTTAACAAACATCATTGATTCAACAACAATTCAAGCCAGCTAAACATGTACATTTTACAAAAAATGTGGGTAAATACGACCAAGAGGTTCCTTCATTTGATCTTCAAAAATTCTAAAAAACACATAAAGAGATTATGGCTTATGTACAAACCAACAATAAGTGGGATATGTATTCAATAAAAAATATTAAACCCCCAACATTACTACATTTCCAAATAATATCCCTCTATTCAAGGGTGATGGTTTTTTCCTATCTTCATTTAAAAATGATTCTATATAAAAAAAGGTATCCTTACCAAAATTTTCCAAAGATAAAATTGTTAGACACTTACCCAAGGAAAATGAAACAAATTATTCAAATGGTACAAGATATTCAAATGATATACCAAATATACTAAAGTTTAAATCTCCCATACCATTACTAAAATTTCCTAAATTTAGTTATCATGAACTAGCACTTGCTATACATAATGATGATGATACTCATATGCCTAGATTAAAAAGAGGTGGTGGGTGGAAACCAATGATAACACCTATTAAAAACACCTCTATCCTCATATAATATCTAATGTCTATGATGACCACTATTGGGGACCTTAAAAATCAAGTTTCTATAATCCAAATTGAAATAGCTTTCCATTATGATAATGCACATGTTACATCATTCAATAATAAACCTCTTGCATAATATATACTTGAATATCCTTATCCAAAAGATATTAAATTACTAAATTTAACTCTATTTTTGAGATAGAAGTATAACTTATACCACATGATTATATATGTACATTATTTTTTTCAATGGACATAATATGACAAACTATTGCTAAATTTTTTCCATGTTAGTATTTCTCATGAGGCTCAAAATTTGTCATATAATTTACCAAAGGGTTCCTTACATATTTTATTAAAATTATAAGATGAATTTTATGTTGGAATTTTGTTTTAATTGATTTCAAAGGAGTATCATGACAATATTGATTTTGTATGATATCAAGAAGCATGTTATTGTCATTGATGTCAAAAGGGTGCATCATGTAAAGGCATAATGTTCATTGATTTCAAAGGTCTATTTGGTCAAGTTTTTAAGCATGATAGTGGCATAAATAGAGTGTTGATCAATAAGTGAGTATTTTAGATATGAGTATCCTTGTTGAGAGTGTGTTCTTAGTTGGTATCATGGTGATGTCAAGGTTGATGTCATGGTTGATGTCAAAGGTAACTAAGGACAAATGGTAGTATGTGATATGTCAAGGTACATATGAGTGTGATCATGAGATTTTTAATGATTAAGGTTATTCATGAAAGATAAAGTGTTGAATGGATGATATTTTTAATGAGTGATATAAAAATGTAAGGTATAGGTCATATAAGATGTTTAAAGACAACTAATGTATGCACATAAAGCATAGTGTATGAAGAGGTCTGTATAAGTCATTGATGTTGTGATATGACGAGGTATATGGAGAGGAATTTATGTGTATAGTTTGGCATAATCATGACATGAATATTTTTAGGGTGATCCATGTGAAGGAATAATAATGAAATTAATGAACAAAGGTATGTGATGTGACAATGAGCATTGAGAGAGATGTCAAGTCATATGAAGCTTGGTCATGTAGTTTTAGGTCTATATGAGGCTATGAAAGATTATTTTCATCAAAAAGAGAATGGTGTAGTGATATGAGTGTGTTTTTATTTCTTATGTCTTATTTTTTAATGTTTTTTTGAGGTCATAACATGAAAGGAATAGGTCAAAGTGTCAAGTGCATTGGAAGCTTGAACCTAGTCATGGCAGGGTGAAGGTATGAGCTGGCGACATGATGAGTTGAGTGAAAATAGGAATGTGAGAGGTTGTAAAGTTTGTGTGATAATGATAATAAGGTTTGTATGAACTCATAATTATTTCAAAGTGAGTCTTTGAAGGTAGGTCCTTTAGTCTTGGTCTGTACCTAGACCATTCTTTAGCTTTGCCTAGCCTAATGAGGCATGAGGATAAAATTTCAATGTGAATGTGTGAAGGAGAGAATGGATAGAGGTAAATAAATATTTTTAAGGAGTTATCATGAAGTATGAGATCATGGTTTTTATAAAAAGGCATGGAAATTGGCTTTAAGGTCTCTCAAGTGTTTAGAATAAAGGTATGCAAACTCAAGGACTTTTAGGTGTTCATTGGCATGTGTAACCTCTTCATGGGAACCTGATATATTAAGGAGATATTGGGAAGGTTATTAGATAAGATATATTGGAATTTGTTTTTGATTTAAGGGGTAGTCATTTATGAACAATCATTAACCCAAAAACCTATGTAAAACCTCCTTAAAACCCTAATAAGGATTTGATGTAGAAGATGTTGCTAAAACCATATCAAAACAGATTGAAATTCTAAAAATACCTATTGGATCTTGTATTTGACTTTCTCATGAAAATTTATGTGGTATTTATTTGTCATGTGAGTGAGAAGACCCTACAGGAAAAGGCTTTTTTATGAAGAATTTGTTGTAGCAATCAAAAGTTGACTTGGTCAAAGTATCTAAATTGATGGAAGAAGAATATAGAGACTTGTAATACATTTCCATGAATATTTTTGTATAGTTCCCACCCTTATAATTTGATAAACTACTCTAATAATTTATCTATTCATAGATAGACCTAATGGTGTAAATAGTGTAAAACCAAGGCAATAGTGAGAAGATGAATTGGAGTGTGTTTTCATGATCAAATGATGAAACCAAGTACATGGAGATTTTTTGTAGGAATTTTAATGTAATTTAATTCTTATAATTATTTTTATATGTTATTTATTATGGTGAAAAAGTGTCTCAAAATATTACTTGTTTTGTTTAGATAAGATAATATGAAATAGGTCCAAGAAAATAGTTTATAAGACCAATATTTTCCAATCAAGATTATTATATTTATATTTAAGAATGGTATGGATATCTCATAGGACCATTTACATTCATTAGGATTGATAACAAGTTTATAAATAGGTGTTGGAGGGTTGAGTAACCATGATTGGTTTTTTAGGTAAACTGATAGTTCTTAGTGAATGAGTTGTAGGGATGTTCTTGAGCTCTTATCTCCTAAATGCAAGTGTCAAGTTAATTTTTTAATGACCTTAAGGTCATATGTGTGTGTGTGTGTGTGTGTGTGTGTGTGTGTGTGTGTGTGTGTGTGTGTGTGTGTGTGTGTGTGTGTGTGTGTGTGTGTGTGTGTGTGTGTGTGTGTGTGTGTGTGTGTGTGTGTGTGTGTGTGTGTGTGTTTAATCACTTTTTATTTGATTAAGTGTGCTTGATATTCAATATTAAAAGATATATTTTTTGGTGTACAAAGGCCTAATAGGACTGAGTACTATTGAGGGGTCTCATGAAGTGCTTAGACCTAAAAGGTGTTATAAATCTTAGAGAATGTTAGATAATGTTTTTTTGGATTTTTTTTGAAAGGATTATTCTATTTATAAAAATTTAATTATTTACAAAGGATCAAATGGTAAGGTGCCGATAAGAAGGCCTAATGCAATTAGGTCTCCATGAGACCTAAAAGTGAAATGAGGTCTAATAGAGTTATGATAGACCAAAAAGAACTCAATGTTCATTTCAATAATGTTTATGAGATGTAATAAGATCTATTATATGGATTACCTAATATTTTAATGGTGTGTGGCCAACTAAGTGGTATATGAACAAGAGATGAGTATATATACAAGGCATTTTAGGCCTATTTTTAATAAGCTTAGAGTAAGCAAATGGATTAATAAATCAATGAGCATAAGGGGTTTAGGAATACTATTTTAAAACATAAGGATAGATAATGTAATAATATTATTAATATGATATATGAGTTATACAATTGAATATCAAGGTCATATGACCTATTCAATAATTAAATATGGCTAATTGAGCGAAGAAGCCCAAAGGTAGTTTTGAGAGAGATCAAGTGGAGTAGAGATGAAAGAGTGATCATTTTCTATTAAGAGTATATCAGAGTTGAATTATAGATTTGTTTCTAAATTATGAAAGTGGATATAGTTTATATAGAGTAGATAGATATTTGAGTGGAATATTAGAAGAAAGAAGGTTGATTGGCTGAGTTGGTGCTTGGTCAAAGAAGGAGTTGAAGTTTTTTTGCAGGTTGATGCTTGTAGAATTGGTCTATGTTGAGTTGGTTATTGTTCAAGAGGTATATATATCTTCCTTTAGGTTGGTTCTTGTATAATTGTCCTTTAATTGAATTGGTTCTTATTCATATGGGGTTGTAGCCTCCTAGCAAGTGGGTACTTGATAAATATGGGGTTGTTGCTCCATGTTGGGTTGGTGCTCAACTAAATTTAATACATTATATTATAATATAGTTTTTAAAAGATTTATTTTAGTGGGTTTTATTCTGCATGAGGGTTTCCAACATATGTGATGTGTTATCTTATTTCATGCTCATGTGATTGGTTCTTAATGCATTGTTAGATCACTAAGTTACTTTAAATGATTCATGAATGTTTAAGGGAAGTTGATTGAAATATTTTGAATAATTATTCACCCCATATAAATAATGATGCTTACAGTAATTGGTATTTAGATATTATTACTTTGAATTAGGATTAATAGCTTGAAGGAGATCCTTGAATCATAAGCATGTCTAGTTAATAAGTACAAGGAGGTTTTTCAACTGATAAGAGTCATGTATTCAATGGGAATAAGTATGAATTTTCAAGCATAAAAATGAATGCCTATCTAATGTCCTTGGGTTATGACATATGACACTCTATTATTTATAGATTCACTCTACCCTCTACACCACCAATAGATGCAGCAGAAAAGATGGAAAGTGAGAATAACTCCAATGTAATGAATGTCATCTTGTGTGATATTTAAGAAGTAGAATTTGTTAAGGTCATGCATTATGATACATCCAAATGGGTTTTGGAAAATTTGTAGACCATTTATAAAGGAGACACCAAAGTTAATTTGGCAAAGTTATAGATTCACCTAAGTTAGTTTGAAATCCTAAGAATGAAGGAGGATGAAAACATTGCATCTTATCTATTGAGAGTAGATGAAGTATTAATTATCATTAGAGACCTAGGAGATAATTTGGAAGAATCAATAATAATACAAAAGGTATTGATATCTCTAACATCTAAGTATTATTCAAAGGTGTATGTTATGGAAGAGATCAAATACCTTAACATACTATAGATGGATGAGCTTCATGGCATCTTGACTACCTATGAAATGAGAATAGGTGATGGAAGACTTTCCAAGAAGGAAGATTAATTCAAAGATTAGAAAAAGTCACAAGGTAATAAGGATAAGGATGATATTGATATATACATTGATGATGACAAGATAAAAGCCATGTTTGTCAAAAAACTAAGGAAAGGTTCAGGTAATTATAATGGCAAGTTTCCACTCAAATGATTTAACTATGGTAAGATTGGTCACTTTGCCTCTAAATTTCCTAACAAGGATGATACTGAGCATGAGGAAGAACATGATGAACATCATGGTGATGATAAGAAGATATATAATCCTAAAAAGAGAAAAAAGGGTTTTAGTAAGTATGAAGACAAGAAAGGGTCATTGAATAACAATATAAGTTTATATACCAAAGAAAAAAATAGCTCATCTAATGTAAGTGACACTAGTACATCAGATAGTGATGATGATAGTAATGATAATGATAATAATGAAACCTTATTCATTGATATGGAAATATATAATGAGGGTTGATAAAAAGGGAAAATACTTATGGATGATGAAGAAGAGGTTGAAGTGAACCATAAGGTGTAATTAGTGAGTGCTCTAGAGGATTTGAAGTTCCAAAGAAGGAAGAATCAAAAACTAAGATCATTGGTTAAAAGGTATGAGGATAAAATAAATCTCTTTGAAAAGAGACTAAGCAAAAAAACCAATGAACATGAGGAGATAATCAAAAAATTAGAAACTTAGAATGAAAGTGTCACTATAAGTCTTAAGACCAAAGAGGATGAATGCATCAAGTTTGGAATAGAAATGGTGTCCTTGAAGGTAGAATTGGATCAAGAAAAAGTCAAATTGAAGACACATCAGAGATTTGAAAAGAGTACTAAAGTTATTGGTGATATATTGAGTATTCAAAGGTCTTCACATGATAAAATAGGTCTTAGGTTTAAGGAAGACTAAAAAGAGAATAATAAGAGCCAAACCTCAAAGACCTATGTAGAAGCTCTCAAATCTAAGACTCATAGTGATCATCAGTAATTCAAAAACACCAAACTAAAATTCAACATGAAGATACCCATTAGGCAACCAAATGCAATGAGGTATTCCAATTCTTTCAATGGTTATTGTTTTGATTTTCATTACTTTGGTCATAGAGCAAGTGATTGTAGAATGGTCTCAAGGGATGAGTTATCATGGTACCATGGGATAAAGAATGATTATTCAAGAGGTAAGTATAGTAATGTTTTTTGTAAAAGTTGTCACAATATGAGAAATGTTACAAGATTATGTCCTAATAGAGTTAGAATTCCCTCAAGACTTAACAAGGTATATGGATCTCCTAGAGTGGATAAGAATGATCAAATATTGATATGGAATCCAAAGAAAGCCAAGACTGATCAAATTGAGATAAAGGTTTAAGATGGATTATTTGTTAAGATATAATAAGGATAAAAAGTGAAGGAATGTCAAGAATACATGTTATCTACATGTATTAACAAGGTAGTCAAAGAGAATAAGAAGGATGGTAGGGTGGATGATTCAAATTCTTCATTCATGCCTAAGTGGATTCTAATGAGGGAATATCAGTCTCATGATTGCAAGATAGTTGAGTAGAGTGGTTTGGATATTTGGGAATATCTTAATTTCATGGATTTTTTAGAGCCCTATATAAAGGGGTAACTCCATTAGGTTTCATATAGATACTCTTCTACCAGTAAAAACATGAAGTTGTAGTCAATGAAGGATTCATCTTGAGAGGATTATAGGTTGTTTGTGTTATAAGGTATCAAGTTTTTTTCTTTGTATATTGTATGTATATGACAAGGTGAAAGGAATTTTGGTTAGTAGGATCATTGATTCTAGAGATTAGTTCATGAATAGTCATGATAATGAATGTAAGTCTAAGCATAGGATTGTGTCTAGAGACATATGGAATATGGATGGGTCTACAAGACCAATATGATCATAAAGACAAGTTGGATGTTGTTGATAGAGTTTGAATCATGATGAAAGGTTGTGTAGTTGATTGGTATATGAGAGGTAAGAAAAAAATTGTTTTATGTTTCGAAATGTTGATAGCTTAATTTTCATTGAGAAGTGGTTTTGGTATCAAGATGCTTGAAGGATGTTGAGAATGGTCTATTAGTCTTGATGACTAATATGATGAGCATAATTTGTGAGGATAAAGGGGGAGCTAATCAGATGATTCCTTAGATTCAAGTGTAGATGAATAATGGTATATGTTAGATAAGTTATATAGAAAACATGAAGATGTGTTGAATAATGTGGCCAATATTGAGAGCATGTTTGTATGATGATTCATAGACTCTATGATCCTATTAACAAAAGGGGTGGAGAGCTCATAAATGGAGAAAGTTCATAATGCTTTATAGACTCAATAAATTTTGAAGATCATGTTTTATGCAAGTGGTGTGATATAAGAAGTTACATCATGAGGGAGAAAGTTATAGGTGTCTCTTTGACATTAATTTCAAAATGGGGAGAATGAAAAGATAGGAAAAGTACCATTTTAAGTGATTTTAGATTATAGTATATTTTCCATCAATGTGTTTTCCATCAATGTGTTTGACATCAGTGACAAATGGGTATTTTGTTGGAATGTTTTTATCATTGATGTCAAAGGTGTGTCCTGACAAGATTAACTATGTTTAATATCAATAAGTATGTTGTTATCATTAATGTTGAAAGGGTGAATCATGTAAATGCATAATGGTCATTGATGTCAAACATCTATTTGGTCAAGTGTTTGAGCATGATATTGGAATAAAGAGAGTGCTAATTAGTAATTAATTATTTTTAATATGAGTATCCTTGTTAAGAGTGTGTTCTTAGTTATAAACATGATGATGTCAAGGTTGATGTCAGGGTTGATGTCAAAGGTGACTAAGGATAGATGGTAATATGTGATATGTTAAGGTACATAAGAGTGTGATCATGAGAGTTGTCATGAGAAAGGTAATTTACAATAGAGAGAGTGTTCCATGGATAAGATTTGTCATGAGTGTTATGAGCATGTAAGGTATAGGTCATGGAAGATGTTTGAAGATAACTAAAGTCTCCACATGAAGTATAGTGTATGAAGAGGTTTGTATAAGTCATTAATGTCATGATATGAAGAGGTATGTGTAGAGGAATGTATGTATATAGTCTAGCATAGTCATGACATGAATATTTTTAGGGTGATCCATATGAAGGAAGCATAGTGAAATGAATGAACAAAGGTATATGATATGACAATGAGTATTGAGAGAGATGTCAAGTCATATGAATATTGGTAATGTGGTTTTAGGTCTATATGAGATTGTGGAATATTATTATCATTAAAAAGAGAATTGTGTGGTGATATGAGTGTGTTGTGATGTCTTATATCTACTTTTTTTATGTTTTTTTGAGGTCATGACATGGAAGGAATAGGTCAAGGTGTAAAGTGCATTGAAAGCTTGAGACAAGTCATGACATGGTGAAGGTATGAGACGGTGACATGATGAGGTGAGTGAAATTAGGAATGTGATAGGTTTTTAAGGTTTTTTAAGCATGATAATAAGGTTTGGATGCACATATAAGTGTTTCAAAGTGAGCCTTTGAAGGTAGGTCCTTTAGTCTTGGTTTGTACCTAGACTATTCTTTAGCCCTACCTAGCCTAATGAGGCATGAGGATCAAATTTCAATGAGAATGTGTGAATAATATCATGTATATATGTAATTAAAGTTAATTTAGGAGTGATCATGGAGTATGATATCATGTTTTTAAATAAAAGGCATGAAAAGTGGCTTTTAAGTCTCTCGAGTACACAAAGTAAAGGCATGCAAACTTGAAAAGGACTTTCAGGTGTTTGTATGCATGTGTAACCTCTACATGGAAACTTGAGATATTAAGGAATGATGGGGAATGGTCTTAAATAATATCTATAATCATTGGTTTTGGATTTAAGTGGTATTCTTTTATGAACAATTGTTAACAACAAAACTTTTGTAAAACCTCCCTAAAAACCTAATAAGTAGCCGATGTAGAATATGTTTATAAAATCAACTTAGAATGGATATAAATTATTTTGAAACCTATTTAATATTGTAATGGAATCTCTAAATCACCTTTAAGTGGTATTGAGTTATAAGGTGAGTGAGAAAACCCTATAGGAAAAGGCTTATTTGTAAAGAATTTATTATAGCAATCAAAATTTGACTTGGTCAAAGTAGCTAAATTGATGGAAGAAGATATATAATAATACATCATTACCATGAATATTTATATATAGTTTCAACCCTTATAAATTGATAAAATGGTCTTCCAAGTTAGCTAGTTGTAGACAAACCTAACGGTGTAAACAATGTAAAACCTAAACATCAGTGAGGAGATGAATTAGAGTGTGTTTTCATGATATAATGATGAAACCAAGTAGATGGAGATGGTTTTAAGTACTTATAATATATGTTAATTCTTGGAATATGTTTTTTAGGTTAGTTATTATGGTGAAAATTTTTCTCATAAGATTACCTGTTTGGTTCAAAAAAGATAGTGTGATATAGGGTCAAGAAATTGGTATACAAGACCACTATTTTCTAATTGACCATCTGATATTTCTATGTAATAATGTTTTGGAGATATCATATGACAATTTAAATTCATAATGAGTCATTAAAAGTGTCTATATAGGTGTTATAGGTCTCAGACACGATGACTAGTCTTTTAGGTAAACTGGTAGTTCTGAATGAGTGAGTTGTAAAGATGTTCTTGAGCCCTTATGACCTGAGTGGAAGTGTCAATTCATTTGGTAATTACTCCAAGTTAATGTAAATTCTATATATACATTTTTTTATCATGTTTTATTGGTTTAAGTGTATTTTATCTTAATTATTAAAAGGTATACTTTTAATTATACGTAGGCCTAATAGGAATGAGTATTATTGAGGGGTTTCATGAAGTGGTTGGACCTAAAAGGTGTTATGGACATTAGAGGATGTTTTATAAGTTTTTTTTGATCTTTTTTGAAAGTATTTTTCTATATATATATATAGGTTTAATTCTTTTTAAGGGATGAAATGGTAATGTGTTGATAAGAAGGCCTAATGCAATTAGGTCTCAATGATACCTAAAAGTGAAATGAGGTCTAATAGAGTTATGATAGAACAAAATAGACTCAATTTTCATTTGAATCATGTTTATGAGATGTACTAAGACTTATTATATGTCTAAAGTAAGAAGTTAATTGTGTGTTACTAAACAAGTGTTATATGAACAAGAGATGAGTATATATACAAGGCATTTTAGGCCTATATAAATAAGCTTAGAGTAAGTGAATGGATTTATAAATCCATGAGCCTAAGGAGGTTAGGAAACATGTTGTAAAAACTCAAGAGAAAACAAATAATCCTATCGTGAATATAATATAGGATTTATACAATTGAATATCAAGGTTACAATATATATTCATTCTTGAAGAGGGCCAATTGAGTGAAGAAGTGTAGAGGTAGTTTTGAGAGATATCAAATGGTGTAGAGATAAAGGAGTGATAATTTTATATTAAGAGAATATCAGAGTTTCATAAAAGATGCATTCTTAATGTATTATAGTTGATAGAGTTCAAATAGAGTAGATAGAGAGTTGAGTGGAAGATTAAAAGAAATAAGGTTGATTGGCTGAGTTGGTACTTGGTCAAAGAGGGAGTTGAAGCTTCCTTGTAGGTTGGTGCTTGCATAATTGGTCTTGGTTGAATTGGTTCTTGGTGAAGATGAAGTTAGAGATGCCTTTAATTTTGGTTATTGTATAAGTGTCCTTTGACTGAGTTGGTGCTTAGTCATAGGGGGTTGTAGCCTCCTAGAAAGTGGGTGCTTGATAAATTTGGGGTTGGTGTTCCATGTTGGGTTGGTGATCAACTAAATTTATACATTGTCTTATAGGATATTTTGTCCAAGATTTGTTTTATTTTATTTTATTCCCCATGAGGGTTTTTAACATATGTGATGTGTTATCTTCATTCATGCTCATGTGATTGGTTCTTAATGCATTGTTACATCACTAAGTTACTTTGAATGATTCATGAATGCTTAAGTGAAATTGATTGATTTTTTTTGAAAACTAATTCACCACCCTCCCCCACCCCCACACCTCCCCTCCTCTACTTCATTAATTATGATTCAAACATTTTACATATCCACAAAGTGCCAAAACTTACACTAGAACATTTTCACAATTTCAAATAATGTAATGATGAGTCCCTTTAGGATTATATTATTCAATTCAGAAGTACATCATATGAGCTAGAATTTATACCCTTATATTTAGAATTGTAATTTATCTTTAGTATAGGAATTATTCCCCATTAATGGAAAGGAAATTATATAAATAATATGAATCATTTACCCATTTATATAATTATGTGTATAGATATACTTCCTTAATAATTACTCATTAAAAGGAACTTCACATATTTCCCTCCAAATAAAAAACATTTATTCCTCACATGAAGGATGGAAATATATTACCTAAGGATAATTATGAACAAAAATGTGGTTTCCTAATCTTTATATGACTAGTTTACAAATTATACTTAACATGGGGCCAATCTAAGGTCCACATCCTATGAAATAATCTCAAAATGAAAAACACAAAAATCATCCATGCCAACAAGGTTTTTGGCATAATCATATTAATCCTACACAATAAAAAACTACTTGAAATGTAATACAATTACAATAAATGGGATTCAATCTAACAAACTTACAAAAAAAAGAATGTCACTTGGAAATAATCCTTGGGTATCATGATAATAATAATTTATTATAGTATTATAATAATTCAAACATGGGTTTGGGTTATACCTACCTCATGTCTCTGTGCACTTACATTAGGAACTCTCTGGCTATACCACATGGAAGACAAATTTGATTCAACCATCAAAGTATTTCCTTTCCTCACAAAGGCACATTAATAGACATTTTTAATTATATAATTACATCTAATACACATGCAAAATGTGAGGAAGAATAGGCCATGTACATTTTTAACCTATCTAATCATGATGCAAACAATGTAAAATATCCAAATTAAGGTTGTAAGGTTCATAGTCGGGGAGATATATATCACCATCCATTGGATGGAATCATATCATGATATTTCCTCTTTAAAATACCCAAAAAAACATTCAAAACTCCAAAAATATTTTTGGCACCTACATGTTCTATTGGATCCTTGGTATCCATGTGTTGGCTCCATATTGATGGATGGCATAGTTAGTTACTCTTGTATACACATGTGTGCCATAATTTTAAATGAGTGTGATAAAAGAATAAACATATACATGATACATTCATGTTTTAAATGTTGGGACTAACTTCTACTCATGCCATATGGACATTAGGGGCATACACTTCTTTGATATTGATACACATAGGTTATATGATTTGATGGTCACTTTAGATTATCATATTTAAGTTTACATATGTAATTACACATGTCTATTATCCATATTTACATCTTACACATGGTTATTGATATGTTATACACTTTACACTAATTTTAGTAACACATTGGATCTATGGGATACTATGACATGTTTATGTTTGTTTTTTATGCTTTACTATATGCACTTACCTAAGTTTCCTCCCTTGCTATTGTATTTCCTATTCAAGCATTTGAATATGCTCCTTTACTTATGGCTCTCATGCCTATATGTGTTTTCATTAAAATTTACATATGTCATTTTATTGTATAGACATTTGACTAAGTCATTTACCCTCGATTATGTGGCATTGAACATGCCCCATGTTTATGGTCTCCTTAGACCATTTACTTTTGTCTTGCTTTTGAGTGTTCTTATGGGCAATCTTGTTTGATTATTGAGATTATATTGTTACTATATAGATGTTTCCATAATATTTTTAATTCATCTTAGGCCTCCATGTGATCACATCAGTTATATGAACTTCAATGATACATTTACCTAGACATGTTCCCTTCTATATACTACATAGTTACATTCAAAGATTATATAGTTATCTTATCTTTTTGAGGTGAGGTAATTAATATTTATTATATTTTCCTCATATTGAGGGTGGGGGGAGGATATTTGTTTGTTAATTTCATAGAGGTATGTTCTCCAAAATTGGCATATTTTCTTGGATTATAGTGGGGGCATGCTTTGGAAGCATGTTCTCCACACTCATTTAGTATATGGTACTTATATCATTTTTTTAAATTCAATGGGAGAATGTAATATGGGAATGGATTCCACACATTCTTAGTTATTATATTCAATGGGGGAATTATTTTTAAGCATGTTATCCACACTTATTTAGTATATGATACTCATATCCATTTTTAGATTCAATCAGGGCATGATTTAGGAGTATGTTCTCCACACCTATTCAGTATTCAACTTTCCCAATTTATAGTGGGGCCATATTTTGGAAACTTATACTCAAAATTGGTATTTATATAAATTTTTATATTTATAAATATATAATGGGGGAATGATTTGGAATCATGTTATTCACACTTACACATTTATTTGAATTGGCCAAACCACACAATTATATGATTTAGATTCATAGTTGTGGTAGAATTATATACATTGGTATTATTATATACATAATTTCATTATGATACATATAAGGTGAATATTATATGAAACATGTTAATAATTTTTGAAAATAAAAATAATTTTCATATTCCAAAACTCTTTTATGGACTGTTACCATATCACATACTTTTTCATACTAAAACCCCATAAAAATTTATGAACTTTTATTGAGCCAATATAATGTAATAGTTGGTTCAATTTTTTGGTATGGTTTAGGTGATAAATAACTTAATATTTATATATTTTTAGGTTGGAATTTATCATCCATCTTCACCAATTTATAAGTATCATTAGGTTGCATGGTTGAGTTAATCCTAACTTCTAGGTGGCAACTCATTTTTGCTCCAACGTTGGGGGTATGGGCCTTCCAATATATTTATCTCTCACTTTATATATATATATATATATATATATATATATATATATATATTTGTCTGAATATTAGTTTCAAATCCTTATAATAATACATATTTTTCAAAATAGCTTGCTAATAAGAAAGGTAGTTATATCGACACACATGTGTACTCTTAAACCTTTCTCTTTTAATTTCAATCAATTTCAAGTAATTTAAACCCATATTATATGCAATGATTTTATACTATAATATGATATTGGTTGTAGGTCAGTCACCAATAAAGCACTCAAGTTGGGCACACACTAATAAAATATGTGAACACACACCTACGTATACATTTATTTATTTTAAACTAGAAATTTAATTATTATATTAAAGGGGGGTAAATGTATATGATATTTTATGATTATATATAAACACAATATTTTATACTTATAAAACTTAGACCTTAGTTGTTTCTCTTATTTATTTACCATTTTCACTTTTTAAAGTCTCACATCTTCTCTATCTTTGTGCCTGTTATCCTATATTTATTAGTCTAAATAGTCTTATGTTGATGACCCATGCCATTTATCTTTCCAAAAATGCTTGAAATGTACTTATGTTCCATATTTATAACTTTAGAACTTGTAACTACTTTCTTTCTCCCTAGACACTAACATCTGGGATAGACAATAGTGTCAATGTTACTATCTTGTCTCAATGTAAGTGTCCAATTCCTTAAAGTCATCTAATTTTCAAATAAAATGTATACTAATGGTTGGCCTAAATTTTTAATGATATTTATTATTTAAAAGGTATTGATATAAATATAAGATCACCCCTAATTCATTCCTCACCTATTAAATACCAAAGAGACCAAGGAAATTTATCAAAATTACTTTATCAAGAATTTATTTGATCAAAGCTTCACTATTTCCATACCAGTCATAGGCAAAACACATATATAGGTCTAAAGTACTAAATTATAATCCTATGAGATTGAGTTTCCAAGTTACAAGCTAGGTCACTGTTGTAATTAATTTTTACATATTGTATGATTCACACACAAGCCAACATGTAGGGGAGATCTACATGAGTATGATGACCTCTTCTAGAGTATTTTTTATGTAGGAAGTGCCCTATGATAGTAGGGTATTTACGGTCATCTCAAAACCATGTCTCCACTAATAAATTTTTCCCTAGGGTCACTATGAAGATGAATAGAAGGGTTTTTCCATTTCATAAAAAATGACAATCCATGACCTAAATCTAAATACACTAGAGTGAAGGTGAAGCAAAGATTAGAAGCATCTAGATGGTTGCATCCTATTTCAGTATATATTTCACAAGGACACTAGTGTCAAACCTAGATGGTAGCATTGATAGAGTTTTCCCAAGCTAATGTTAATATCTAGAGAGCTAAAAACATCAGATCTAGAAATGTATTACCATCAGAATAAGTTAAGTAAATCACTTCTTTGTTAGTTCTATATCTAGCATAATAAATTTAATGTATGCTTATGTCTAAGTTTAGCATAAAATTCACCTGTTATAGATCTAATTATCACCTTTATGCCATTTCATTTATATATACCCCTTTAACATCTGGATAAACCCAATCTAAACTATTTTAGGTTTAAACAATAATACATGGAATAATTCAAGATTATTGAATGGATGCAACTGGATGTATGGATTATATTTTAGTTATTGAGAACTAAAATATCATGATCAAATTTTTTTTGAGTATTTCACATGGATAATACATGTACTCAGATAAACCACACTTCATCACACTGATAGTCATCTAAATAATGGTATGTTTACTTAACCAAGGGCATAACACACATAGATATGACAACAACAAAATTGTGAGTATGAAGTTTTTCATTGCACTTATAGGAATATATCCTAATCAGAGTGATATATCCATCTAAAGTATCATAAATCCTTGAGATTGGTATGTAATGATTTCCATTGCATGGAAGGTTTACTATTAAATTTGGTAGGACTATACCATAGCAAGTAGTGTTTAAATTACATAGGATATGGTTAATATCAGCATGTAGTATGACCTCTCCACCATAATCCATATGACTCATGTTAGTTATTTACTTTATAAATACCATAGCAAGTCACCTGTATTAATATAGTAGGAATCATTTATGACTATAATAGATAAAATTTAGTATCCTTTAGATAAAACATAATATGGATATGGGAATATCATAAAAAATTTATAATGAGAGAAGATGATTAGATCAATAGTAGTTGGAAGATATAGAATCTCAACATGAATAATGCATAAATATTATATAGAAGTTAAATTCATTATATATGTTGATAACCTTTACATATAAACTTTTGAAAATAAAAACTCCCCCTCCATTACCTACCTTATGAAGTAATTAGAAAAAAAATATAAATTTTTATTTTAGGTGCTATGGTCCTACCACCACTCCCAAGAGTAGCCTAGTTTATGAGTGACATAGGTAGTAAATCCACTCTATCTTAAATACCTTAATTAACTTCACTCATCACATGAGAAATTCAAATTTTAGTTTAAATTCAAGATACACCACAACACCTAGTAATATAAATACCCTCTCCATCCCATTCAACACCATGTAGATCAATGTAGTTAAAAAAATATGTTATAAGAATATTTTAGTGTAAATATAAGTAGGAGAAGGAGACTAATATATTTGGATTCAAAGATTATACTAAAATATATACCATTGTGGAAAAATATATGATTTAAAAATAAACCCCTTATTATTATTTGATGTGAAATAAAATAATTGATAATGTGGAAGGCAAAAATAAACCACAAAAAAATTAAAACTAAGGAAAAATAAAAGATATCTACTACTTCATCAATGGGATATGTGGGAAAAGATTTGATACAAATGAGTGGTGGTAATAATAGAAGAATCTAATAACTATAAACAAAAAGAGAGAGAAATATTTAACCTTTAATTTTATTTTTGGAAAAGGGTACCTATAGGGTTATGAATATGAAAATGAATAAGAACAAGGGTGATAAAAAGATCTATAATATGTCAATTAATTTGAAAACACAAATAAAAAATATTATGATATTATAATACTAAGATATGTTTAAAATATAAAGTACACCTATTGATTGATATTATAATGAATTAAAAATGAGAGTACTTAGTTGGTTTATTATGTGCATACATATTTTGTTTGAAATAAATTAGAAGTGGATTGGATTAGGATTCTAGAATAGTAATCAAATTTTAAAATTTTGCATTTTGTGGTCTCAAACACTTGCATCTAATCTAGATTGTTGCATTGACATTGGTGTCTAAGTTTGACATAGGTGTCTAGTTTAAAATAATGATTAGATCTAGATGTGTCCACCTTGGAGTCTTTTGGGTTTTTTTTCACCTTTATTATAATGTATATATATTTCATGCATATGTTATAACTTTTTGTTAAATTATCAAACCATAGCTTCCTCACCCTTGGAGTGACTTATGAAAAATGGGTTAGTGGGCACACATTATAAGGTTTCCTACAGATCCCTCTATTAATGTGTATTTCCTACATATACAATACTTTGAAGAGGGCCATATAATTATGTATTTATGCCACACATGTTGGTTTGTGTGTGAATGATGATTCAATGTGTTATAAGCAAGTACATAGAGTGACCTATCTTGTAACTTAGAAATTATGGATCATGGGATGAACCTTTAGTACTTTAGAGATGTATGGATATTACTCATATGATTTATATGGTAATAGGGATGAACATGGTGGATTTGATCACTTGAATTCTTGATCAATTGCACTTGGTAAGTTTCCTTGTGAGTTCATCGTATTTACTATGTTTTTTCTAAGTGTGGAATGAATGAGGGTTGATCTTGTATATATAATAACCCATTTTGAAAATATATCAAACTAAATCATTTATGCCAACCTTTAAGATATATTTCATTTGAAAATTTGATGAGTTTTGGTCACTAGGCACTTAGTTTGAAAATGGACACTAGTGTTGACATAGGAATTTAGTTGGGATGCAAATGTCTATGAAGCTAAAAAATAGGCATATGTATTAAACTAGAAGAAAAGGAGAAATATTAGGTTTATATTATTTTTCACAATAGATAAGGATCGATCATTATAATAATAGTGGTCAAACTAAGAGATAAGTAATTTAGGTAAAAGAGATATTAAATGCAATCTATTCGATAATCATAAGGTCTTAGAAATGAAAGGTAGAACCATGATAGGTATTTTACAAGTGTACAAGATTGAGGTGCTATATAACTCAAATTTAGTGTCCACATTTTACCCCATTTAATATATTAGTTAAGTTAATAGTTTAAAACAACTAAATGTATACTTGTGTATGTATAACAAACCTTATCTTTGTGTGAGTCCTACTTGAGTGATTTACTATTAACTAGAATACAACCAAGAGCATGTTACAATATATAATTAGTGCATATAATCTAGAATTAAAATAATTTAAAATGATTCATAGTAAAGAGATTAAGGTTAGGAGCAACCATCTTTCCTTTTAGAAATGTGATTTGAAGAGTTTTTTTCTTAAGAATCCTTAGAGCTAAGATTAGGATAATTTAGAAACTTGTAAGTGTATATATATGAGGACACCATGCCCTAAGCTTGGTTAAAAGGTAAACTACCACATGACCTTTGATCTCATCTTAATCCTTTAATATAAACATACTTATAACATGGTGAGTGTAAGTGATCTAATAAACTCACACTATATATATGGTGAGGGTGGATGATCTAATCACTCCTTATAAGTATGGTGAAGTTAGATGATTAAATCAAGTCTAACTTATAAAATTGGTAAGATTGAGTGATTTATTCATCTAAACCTTTCCAAAATGTGAACCATATAATGTAGTAAATTGGCTCAATAAATTTCTTAAAAGTTCATCCTAGGTATGTAACAATCCTTAACAATATTTTAAATATAAAAATTAATTTGATTTTACAATTTAAGGTGTTATTTTTCATGACATATGCACCTCATATATGTCTCAAGTTGAAACCTAGGTTTAACAATGGTACTAATGTATAGAATGATGCCACAAATGTGTATCTAAATTATATAACTATGAAAATTTTCCAATTTGAAAATTTTAACTGTGGAATACATGTTCCCATCTCATGCCCTCATTGAATTTAGAGAATCTGATAATTAGTGTAAGTGTGAATAATATGTTTTTATAAAATTAACTCACTATAATATAAAACTATGATAACATAGAAGCCATAACTCTATGACATTCCCCCACCCCTTTCTTTTGAGGTGAGGGTAAGTAGAAACTGGTAGTTACCTTACCTCAGAAGGATGAGATAATTTTATAATTAATGTATGTATCATGTAACATATAAGAGTATCATGTCTAGGTATATATTATAATAATAATAATAATAATAATAGTAATAATAATAATAATAATAATAATAATAATAATAATAATAATAATAATAATAATAAGGTATATGATATGTGATCACACCAAGTCTTAAGATGCATGATGTAAATCATGGAAATTCACAAAGAGTAATAGTATAATGTCAAAAAGAAATAAAGAACACACACAAGAGCACTCAAAATCAAGACAAAAGACAATGGTACAAGTAGATCTCATACAAGGGGTGTGTTAAAATTCTGCACAATCAAAGGTACATGAATATTTAAATGTCCACATATTATATAATAACATGTTTGAATGCCCATACATAATAGGCTATGACATATTCAAATGTCAAAATAGGTAAAAAAAGGCACAAGGGCCACAAGCCATGGAACATATTAAAATGATCGAACAAGTAATACAAATTGAGATAATAGCAATCAAAGAACAGACTCAAGAAAGTGATAGAAATGAAAGCATGGAATAAAAAAAAACCAACATAAGCATATCATACTAGTCCCTAGATATATGTGTTAACAAAAAATTCTAGATACATAGAATATAAATTATCTTGTGATATATATATATATATATATATATATATATATATATATATATATATATATATAAACATGGATAAAGGCATGTGTAAGTACATAATATCAAACATGATATTGTAAAATTAATATATAATAATGTAACCTAGGTATATCATGATCAAATAAGTTTTACCCCCATACTGATGACATGAGTAGAGGGAAGGCCCAACATCCATATGTGCATTTATCATGTGCCTAGGTATGATGGAATCACACTCAAAAAATGTGTGAAACATATGTGTGTGTATATAAAAAAATTATATTCTATATACTAACACATAAAAAAAATCATAGATGCTAAGGAGCTAATAAAAAATGGAAATGATAAATATTTTTAGAACAAAAAAAAAATAGTATTTTTAGATTATTTTGATTAGACTAATCGAAGAAGTCTTTGTAATAAAAAGTGTAGGATCACTTGAGACATTTTAAACCTTTGTTTATAGTGTCATATTATTACATAATTAATTTTTCCATGTACTTATTTTGTAGAAGCCGTTGGTAGGGGAGGATGACCATATCCATATTGGTGTATGCAAATATCCATACACCTAATAGTAAAGGTGATACACATATATGTAGTATTTAATATTGCATTCCAACCAATGAAATAATTATGTACAATTTTCAATGTCAATTATGGTTTCTAATATATTATCCATATGATCATGGGGACCACCTATGTTCCACATGATATAGGTAGGTTGATGCACCCATAAGTTTCTATAATTAATGGAGAGTATGTTAATTCAGTTGTATTATGACCCAGCTATTGAAAAAATGTGGCACTACAATTTGTATCTTATTTATTCTTATTAAAATTAAGATGTTGAAAATATACCACATAAATATTAGTAGTAATAATTAGATATTTTTCCCTTGGTCACTATTAAGGATGTATTCCTTTTGAACCTTTGAAAATATTGTGTCTTTTGTGCTTGTCAGGTATAATTTGTATGTGGCCTTCAGTCTTATATTTATAAACATGGGTTTTTAGTGCCACACATTGATTTTTATTATGTTTAATGATTTGATAATAGTTATAATGTGTAAATACCTCTTCAATAATTAAAATTATGCATTATTTATGTCTATTAAGGTAAAAACATATCATCCTATCTTCAAGTAACAAAAAGTATTGTATCTAGAGTATCTTGGTTTGTTGTGATCTATAACATTTATTATGCATTATTCTGAGAAACCTAAACATTATTTACATGATGTATCTAAATTCATACCTTGTAAGGTTCACTCAATTTTTGTTTTCAAGAGGGGTGTATGGAAAAATAAGCATTTACATGCTCATCTTATATTTTTCCTTTACCGTTTTTGATTAGATTTTGATGTGAATCTATGTGCACCTTAGTGGTTAGTGCTCTTTTTTTATTTATAAGTAAATAAACCACTATTCTTGACTCGCCTATTTCATAAGTTTGTATATTTTCAAATTGAATGCAATGTTTAAGTGGTACCACTATATGTATCCCTTATGTGTCAAAATATATCATTTTTCATAATTTTAAAGGTTCATCATCAACAAGCATTGTTAATAGGGCTCCCTCATGTATGAATTTTACACATCGACTAAATGTATATGGTATGTATTTCATTGTGTTTATCCATGGTTTACCTAAAACTAAGCTATAATGTAAGGATTGTTACATGAAATGAAATGTAGTAGGAACCATTTTTTGGCCACAATGTCACATCCAATGTGATTTGACTAGCTAGAGGGCTATGTGAATTATCAAATCCTTTGATATACATAATTGATTTTTGGATAATATTGGTATCAATGCCCATGGTGGTTAATAAATTAATGCCACAAATGTTTAGGCTTGGTCCATTATAAACAAGCACCCTTTTTATTCCTTTTCTATGCACACTCACTTGTATTACCAAAGGAAAATTTTGGTCAATAATATTCTTAGAAGGTAAATTTTTTGGATAAAAGGTGATGAGTTTTACATTATTTTTGAGATCCTACATAATATCCATAAATTAAGTTGGTTAAATATCACTTGTAATTTGAATATCACACAATGTTTCATATATAATATCCTTTTTAATAATATATTTCTTTATAAGTTCAAGGATTGAGATATTAACATGTATGTTACTCAATTAGTCAATAAGTTCATATCCCTTAGATTTGTTTCAAAATTTCAGGTTTAGGAGGAACCTATTGAATATTAATAGGTGGCAAATTAGAAAGAGATATTATATGTTTTTTTCATTTTAAAACACTCTCATTATATTCATAGATTAATTTATTGCATGCGATGATAGGTTTAATTAAAAAATAATAATAACAAAGCACAACTATAATTATAAATAGGAGGGAAAATGGCCTATAGATACATCTATATTGATAAAAAGTATAATAAGGGAAATCTATTTTTTAGATGTTGAATATTTTGAAATCAGAAATAAAGTTAGAAATAAAAAAATATCAGGACAACCCTAGGTCAATTCTAAGGTTTTGAGACTAAAGGTTAGGTTCACTAAATGTTTAACCCTAAAATTTGATTTTTGTACATGGTTACCTACAGGGTTAAGGATATAAAAATAAATAAACACAAGGGTGAGAAACAAATATATAGCATGCCAATTAATTTGTAAACTTAGATAAATAAAATTCTAAATTTATAATACTAAGATATGCCAAAAATAGAAAGTATAACTATTGATTTATATTAAAATGAATTAAAAATAGGAGTACTTAGTTAGTTTACTATGTGTATTCATATATGGTTTGAAATAGAATATAAATGGATTGGATCAAGATTCTAGAATAGTCAAAAGATTATATATTTTTGTATTTTGTGGTTTCAAATACTTGCATCAAATTTAGATAATTGTGTCAGATGTATATGTGAAAATGGTTGGTTTCCCTATAAATGAGCTTACATATACATAGGGGAGGGGTAGGGGAGAAGTGGTAGCACACCCTACCCCGCCCCCCCCCCCCCCCCCCTTCCCCCCCTTCTATATATATATATATATATATATATATATATATATATATATATAACCTTGATAGATATATAGGGATTAGGGGAGTGTCTTTATCTATCTAACTATCTATAAACTATGCTTCACTAAATATATATTATTAGATAGGGTCCCATATATATATATATATATATATATATGGGGTATATAGGGAGGTTATATATCTATTTGACACTATCTCCTTATCCCTATCTAATTTTATATATAATATGTCTATCCATCTAAGTCTATACAAACTATAGACATTGGTGTTTGTGTTAGATACATGTGTCAACTATGAAATAGTGATTGGATTTAGGTGAGACATCTTATAGCCTTTTAGGTTTTTTTTCTCCTTTATTATGATGTATTCATATTGCACACATAAGTTTTCACTCTTTGTCAAATTATCAAAACCCTAAATTCCCCACCCCTTCGACTACCTATGGAAAAATGGGTTAGTGGAAACATGGTGTCAAGTTTACCAATGACCCATTTATAAATGGCCATTACCTACATAGAAAATATTCTAAAGAAGGCTTAAAAATTATGTAGTTCTCTCTTATGTATTTTCTTGTGTGTTTTTGAAGATGTAATGTGTGATAAATAAGTACATAGGGTGAATTATCTTTTAACTTGGAAAATATGGAAAATGGGATGTTCCCTTAGTAATTAAAACTTGCAGGGATACTACTCCTATGCTTGATATATAAATAAGAATGAATAGGGAAGATTTACTCATGTGAATTATTGATTGAGTGTTCTTGTTAAGTTTCCTTATGAATTCTTGGTTATTTTCTAGGTCTTTTATAGGTGCAAATTGAATTGAGGATTGATCTTATATTTACACCAATCCATTTGAAAAATATCTAGCATTAAATCACTTAGGGTGACATTTAGGATACATTTAATTTGTAAATTAGATGAATTATGGGAACTTGATAATTAGTTTGAAAAGGGACATTAGCATTGGTGTAGGCATCTGATTGGGATGGAAGTATCTAGGAATTTAGAAAATAGGCACAATTCCAAAACTATAAAAAAGGATAATTATCAGTTTTATACATTTTTCATAGTATAGAAGGCCTAGTCATCTGAATAACAATGGTTGGACTAAGATATAATTAATTTTGGCACAAAATATAGTGAATGTGAACCTTTTAGGCAACTAAAATGTCTTATAAATTAAGGGTACAACCATGATGGGTATTTTCCAAGTGTACAAGATTTAGGTGATAAATAAATCATATTTAGTGTCTATAAGAAAAAATAAACAAACTATGAAAAAAAATATCAACATAGAAGAAGTAAGAAAACATTCATTTCTTATCTAGAGATAAAATCCTCATAAGGATAAGAATATGGATACCAATATAAGGGAGGAGAAAAGACTACTATATAATGAGTGCCTAATGTGGAAATACTCATATAATAAAGTAAAATTAAAGGAAGTGTGCCCATACTAGGTAAAATGTACAATGGATAATACACTAAAGGTTAGAAAGGGATTATAAAATCACTAATGAACTATGTAGAGATAATTCAATTTACCTTGGATAATATAATAGGAGGATTGTAACCTACCTTAAAATAAGTAATTATAAACATCCATTAAAATAGTAGGGAAGTTAAAATAACATCAAAGAGATACCAAGAAACAACACTAGAGAAAGAGGTAGGTGAAAAATAATGTCCACTGAGGGTAAAAAAATAATCTAAAAAAATCAATAGACTAAATTATGAAGAAATAAAAAGAGTTAATTGGTAACAAAACACTAAATAAAAATAAACAACTTTAGGTATTGAAGGAGGTGGGAGAAGCTTCTGCACAATAAAAAAGAAGACATTCAAAAAATAGTTAGATGATGAGTAAAAGAGAATATAGGAGATAGAAGAAACAACCTTGAGACATGAGCAAAAAATTCTCAAAAAATAGAAAGCATAGCAATAGAAGAGGGGGGAAAATTGAAAAACAAGAATCAAAATAAATAGAGAAGAAAATATTAAAAAAAATAAAAATAAGAATATTAAAATAAGAGAAATAGAATAGAATAAAAAATACGAAGAAGAAAATAAAAAGAGAGAAAAGGAGGAAATATAAAAGAGAGAAAAATAAGAATAAGAAAAGAAAAGACACAAGGAATAAAATAGAAAGAGAGAAAATATGGAAAATTATAAAAATATTGAAATATAAAATAAATAAATAAATAAATAAAAATACAAGGAAGAAAAGGATGGGAAATAAAAAATGCATGAACTCTATCTTAGAGATTTTCAAACACAAGAAATGGATTTGAAAAGTTGATACATTGTACTTTGGGGGAGGTAGGATGTATTCCCTCTATGTCAACATTAATTAAGGATACTCTCAAAATAATCAACACTAAGATAGAAAAACATAAATAATTTAGTTATATATTTATGGTAACACTGAACTTATTATACTCTACATTTGAAGCAAAATTTTCCATATCACCAAAAATTTAACACCAATAGATAAGGAAACCATTAAAAAACACTTATTCAGACTACAAGGGTGGACTATATGGTGAGGTGTGTGAACTTGAAATAAGGGATGAAAAGGTCCCTTATGGCCTTAACTAATGCTAGATCCTAATATGATGTATATTGAAACTTGTCAATTGAGAATAAATTAGAAGAAATAGTGGAGAGTTTTATTAGTAAAATTAGATCCATACTTGACCCAATAAACATAAAATTAAAATTAATAGAGGAACATGAGGTATAGTTGTTAGGACCTCTCCTCATATAAAATCAAACAAAAAGAAAAAAATATAAGGATAAATTTGAGAAAATGCAAAAATACATGGGAGATTCCACCACATAATTTTCATATTAAATTAGTTATCCCCTATGGACCTAAGTCAAGAAGAGTGAATTGTAAAATTTAGAGAATTGGATCAAAATATATTCTACTAAATATGATGCTAATACAATCCCTTCAAAAGAAGAGAAGATATATAATAGAACATATCCTAGAGTTGATGAAACCCCAAAAGGTTTCCTATAAGTAGAAGACAAAAGTCACATGGAATTACTACAAGGAATCTAGATTTACTGTAGTAGTAAAAGTCACCTCTAGGCTAGAAAAATAGATGATTCAATAGACCTAGGCAATGTGGTAATGTCTATGACCTTGTGGTAACAAAACACACATTGTTTTAAGAAGAGACATGTATCACAAAAGAATGACCAGTGGATTTTATAATTTTATCATCAATATTTATACCATATTATTCTATTTATAATATAATAGGAAAATAATAAAGAGAGAGCACATAAATAACAATATAAGAGAGTCTAGAGGTATAGAATAAAGAAGATTTTAGAATGTAATGGATGTTTTATACTTATATATTAATGAAGAGAGTTGGACTAGGAAATATATTTTTACTATGCACTATTTACGCGGATGATTATATCTACTTAAAAATATAATGAATGAATTGACAAAGTAATAACATAATATACTGACCTCTATGTTACATTATTTCTAACCAAAATGATCTTAAATGACATAAACATGTGTGACCAAGTTTCATATGTAATGTCAAAATCACCATTGATTACCATCATAAATTTGAAATTTATTATTTGTTTGATCTAAATTTAATTTAGTATAAGTTTTACAAGATGATAATGACACAGAGTTTTGAACCCATGATATCTTTTCTCTTTACTTTGTTAGTTTAGTTGTTGATATGGATGTATATGCTTTGTAAGTCATCCTATGAGCATTTTGTTTATCCCACATTCATAGAAAGGAGTAGTTTCTTAGATTAAAATTTATAAATAAGTGTTGAGGCCAGTGAAGGCATCCATGAAATTATTGTATTGAGGTTGCTCAAAGGAGGTTGGCCCCTCAAGGTGGCTTGCAATCAATTCAATCTTTTCAAGTGTTCTATCAAATTTAATTCATGTTGCTAATTCCTATTATTTTGTGTATTTTTAATTAATTATTTGAGGATATTCTCATCTAGTATCAGAGCACTTTCTAAGACTAATTTTTTTTTGTTCCTTTAAAAAGTCTTCACTCTTTTCTTCTGCATAATAATTTTTTAGAAATAACTATGTTTTGCTACATAATTTATTTAAGTATTTTCCTATAATACAATAATATTTTTTGGATCAGGGTAAAAAATTGACTAGATAATTGTGGTAAGTGCTTGGGTGAAATCCCTAAAACTCATTGTGATGAGTACCATAGGAACCCTAAAGTAGCTGGCCCATTGAGAGGACTTGCCAAAAAAAGGTGCAACAACCCCTTCCTAATTGAGTAGTTCCCATCTGTGAAGAAAACCAAGAGCTGTTGCATAGAGGTAAATCTATGGCTAGAAAATTTTTGGAGAGTGGTACTCACTTAGACAACATTGGTATCCAGAGTGATACTTTAAAAACCCTTAAGTAGCCATTAAAACTTGGGTCCCATTTCTATCAGTTTCAAAGTATTTCCAGTAGACGCACAATAATTAATCAGTAGAGTATATGTAGACTATCAGAGGACTTACAGGTAGATGTTTGAAAGAAACTAGAATCTATAAACCATCCACAAATTATCATAGACTCTTAAAGGACTTATCACCAGACAAAAAATATAAATGAGGAATCAAGAAAAAAAACATTTTTTGCAATATCTCTCCATTTGTAGCCCTGTTTATCCTCAAAATTCATTCAAACACCTAAAATTCCATTCCTCACATTTTTTTCCTTTAGGTCCCATATCCCAATTCTACTCCTAATTCTTATAAATCTCAAATTTCTCTTTTTTCAGGTTTTGCCATAACTTCTATTTTTTTCTTTTTACCTCAAACTTTTTCCACTATGTTCATCATCTCATTCTACTCCCTTATCCCTCTTTGACCAATTTTCTAGTTTTTCCATTTTCATTCCTAAAATTTCCCTCATCTTCATAAATCATGCTCCCACTATGCAAAAAAATTATTAAAATCCCCTTTACCCCTTCTATTTATACCCAAATTCAAAACTTTATTTACTAAATGTGTCTTAACTCTAGTTTTCCTATCCATTACAAAAATAATCTATTATTCAAGTCATGGTAGTAACCCAAACAAGAGAAAAAAACATGGAGGATGAAATTACCATCCTAAAGACCCACATCAAATATCTTGATGAAAAAATTATTGGCCTTGGTCTTCAACATACCACCATGAACAACAAATGACATCTAGAGTCTTCTTCAGATAATGTATTTTCTTCTTCTAGAAATTATCATGGGTTGAATTTTAATTTTATTTGATTTAATGGTATAGATCCAATTAGATGGATCTATCATGTATAATACTATTTTAGTTTGCATAATACTTTTGATGTCAACAAGGTCCCATTTACATTCTTTCACTTAGAAATTGAAGCCCTTCAATGGTATCATTGGTATACCAAGGCTCATGATGAATCCATATAGACTAATTTTTTCACCCTCATTTTGTAATGGTTTGGCCCTATTGCTTTTGATGACTTCACTATATCACTAACTAAACTTTTCCAAATATAAACCATGAGATAATATCAAATAGAATTTGAAAAATTGGCCAATCACATAGAGGGATTATTTGATGAATTCTTTAGGATTTGCTTTATCAATGGACTAGAGGATGTAATTCAATTTGAGGTCCAAATGTTACAGCCCAATATGATGATGGAAGCCTTAGGGTTAGATAATTTGGTAGAGGACAAGATCATAGATCATCAATGAATCAAATCCAATTTTTCTCCTTTAAAAAATAGAGCCCCACAATGATCAAATACAATGTCAGTGCCCAGAACCACTCCTATCAAGTCTTTGACTAAAGAAGAAATACAAGCCCATAGAAAAAAAGGACTATGTTATAACTATGATAATAAATTCACTCAAGTACATTGATGTGTTGAGAAAAATCTCTACCTATTGGATGTGGAATTTCCACCTACAAGTAAAGATTGGGAAGATGTTTAGGATATAATAGATGATCCAGAAGAAGCTTAGCCAATTTTAGAACCTACTTCTCAAAAAGACCAACTAGAGATCTCTCTCCATGCCTTAGTAGGAGTCACTACCCCACAAACCATGTGGGTTAAGGGTTACTTCAAGAAGCTCCCTCTCATAATAGTCATTGATTTTAGTAGCACTCATAACTTCATTCACCCTTAGATCTCCAAATAGATTGATTATTTTATCCATCATTGATCTAACTTTAAATTCATTATTAACAATGGGGGCACATTACCTTGTAAAAAAAAGTGCTATAATGTGCATATCTCTATAGTATATTATAAATTTCACTCCACCATATTTGACTTTCCTTTAGGTAGATGTGATGTTATTTTGGGATCCCAGTGGTTACATACACATGGACCCATCTTATAGTATTGTGTTGAACTTTGGATGTACTTTTTAGACAATAGGCAAAAATCTCTCAGCATCATCAATTCACATTACATGGAAAATATTCTTAAGAATAATTCACACAACATCATTTCCCAACTCCATTCCATTCAAATGCAACCATAAATAGTCTCCACTACTCATTTTGATCTATAAACCATTCTACAGAGGTATGTATGTGTCTTTACCAAACTAGCAAGATTACCACCTTCACAACTAGGGAAACATCATATTTATCTCCTTTTTGGAAGCATTCCTCATAACATTAAGCCTTATTCCTACCCATTTTAGTAAAATACCAAGATCGAGATGCTCATTCAAGACTTATTGAAGTACAACATTATTCACCCTAATACTAGCCCATATTATTCCCCAGTTCTTCTTCAAAAAAAAGATGGGTCATGGTACCTCTACATTGATTTCCATGCACTTAATCACTTCAAAATTAAGGATAAATTCCTGATCCTTGTTATTTATTAGCTTCTTATTGAGCTTCATGGTGCTCATTTTTTATCTAAATTAGATCTCTGCTCTAGATATCACCACATCCAGCTTCATGAGGATGATATCCCTAAGCCAATTTTTCACATGCATGATAGCCATTATGAGTTTTTGGTCATGCCTATTGGCCTCAATAATTACCCTTCAACATTCCAAGAATTTATGAATAAAATATTCTAGCCCTACCTACATAAATTCCTTATGGTATCCTTATCTATAGTAAAACGTGGTTTGAGTATATTCAACATCTGGAGCTCACACTAAAACTTCTTTATGAACATCATCTTTGTGCATAATAGTCCAAATATAATTTTGGCTAGGATCAATTGGAGTATCTTGGGCATATTGTGTTAGCTAGAGGGGTGTGGGTGGATCTTGAAGAAATAGCTACCATGATAAATTGGTTGTATTCTCAGATACTCAAGAGCCTTCATGGTTTTGTAGGGTTGACTAGGTAATATCATAATTTTGTCAAGGATTATGAGAATATTGTATCTTCACTGATAGCTATGTTGAAAAAGGATGCTTTTACTTGGACACAAGACACTGAGTGTGAATTTGAAAAATTGAAACAAGCTATGTGTACTACACCTATTCTAGCTATGACAAATTTTGCCAAGACCTTCACTATCAAGAGTGATGCTTGTGGCAATGGAATTTGTTTTGTTCTCCTCCAAGAAAGATGCCCTATTGCATTCACCAAAAAATCCATTTTTTAGTAATAATTTAATGCTCTCTATTTATGAGCAGGAAATGATGGCCATTTTACATGTAGTATAGAAGTGGTAGCCATACCAACTAGGAAATCATTTTTGCATAAAAACTAATCACCAAAGTCTAAAATATTTATTGAAACAATAGGTCTCTACCCCATCACAACAAAAATGGGTTAAAAAACTCATGGGTTATGAATATGAGATCACTTACAAGAAGGTTAAGGATAATATTGTGGTTGATGCTCTATCTCACACATTTGTAGACCAAGTTTCCCTTTTAGATATTTTTATGTTATTACAAATTAGTTAGATAATGTATAATAAGGGTATGTCAATCAATCCTCATTATCTCCAATCATTCAACAGTTGGCCACTGACCCTTTAGCTATACCACATTATTCATGGGATGGTGCTTCTCTACAATACAAGGGTCATTTAGTGCTTCCCTAGAGCATAGATCTTAAATAGGTTGTATTATATAAACTCCATGATTATCCATCTGCAAGGAACTTAAGGTTTCTAAAAAACTATGAGAGGTCATGATGTAACTTCTTTTGGAAGGGAATGAAAAAGACAATTCAATATATGGTGGCTGAATGTGATACCTACCAACACAACAAGGGTAAAATAACACTCATCTCTAGGTTGCTCAAACCTTTGCCCATCCATACCAAGATTTGGATATATATTTATATGTATTTAATTAATGGGATCTCAAAATATAGAGGGGAAATGGTGATCTTAGTTGTGGTTAATCACCTCTCCAAATATAGTCATTTTTGTGCCCTCAACCATCCCTATACCACCTTCATAGTCACAAAAATTTTCTTGGACTATATTTTTTATCTTCATGGAATTCCTTCATCCATTGTCTCAGATCATGATGCAACCTTCACTAGCCATTTTTTGATAGAATGATTTTGACAAAATGACACCCAATTGAAGATGAGTTTTGAGTGTCATCCATAAACAAATGGCTAGACTAAAATTATCAACAAATGCTTGGAAACTTTACTTCATTGCTTCATCTCAAAACAACAACAATAGTGGGAAAAATGGTTCCCTCTCACTAAATGGTGGTTCAATACCTCCTACCACATTTTAATGAAAATTAATCCATATGGATTAGTCTATGGTTAAACACCACTAGTGCTCCTTCCATACACCCTCAATAGTTCATCAATTCAATTGGTTGACATAGTTATCTAAACCTGGGATCATATCCTCAGTACCCTATGAGACAATCTTCATATGGAAAAAAATTGAATGAGATAACAATTGGATCAAAATTATTTTGAGTACACTTTTCAAGTAGGTGATATGGTTTTTATTCACTTGTATCCATATAATAAATCCTCCCTAAAATTTAAAGGGCATAATAAGATAACTCCCAAGTTATATGGGGCCTATAAGGTTCTTCAAAAGATTGGGTTGGTTGCTTATAAGTTATAGCACCCAACTTCTTCTCGAGTTCACCAAGTATTTCATGTCTCTTATCTAAAGAAAGTTCTTGGCACAAACATTAGAATGCAGAGTATTTTACCAGAACTTGATAATGAAGGATCTATTCTTCTTGAGCTAGAGGCAATCTTAGACAAACACACATGCCAAATTCAATCCCACTCCATCACCAAGGTTTTAATTTAGTGTCATAGAATTCAAACAAAATATGCAATATGGGAACCACTATTTTAGATTCAACACCAATTCCCACATGTGAAGCTTTGAGGATAAAACTTTTTATAAGAGGGAGGGGATGTTATGAAGCCATGATATATTTTCTCTTTACTTTTTTAGTTTAGTAGTTTCTATGGGTGCATATGCTTTAGAAGTCATCCTATGAGAATTTTCTTTTGTCCCATATTCGTGGAAAGTAGTATTTGCTTAGATGAGAATTCATATATAATTAAGTTTTGGGGCAAATGAAGGCATACATAAAATTATTGTATTGAGCTTGCTGAAAGGAGGTTTCCCCCTTGAAGTTGCCTATGATTAATTCAATCTTTTCAAGTGTTCTATCAGATTTAATTTTTGCTACTAATTCCTATTATTTTGTGAATTTTTATTAATTATTACAAGAGGATCCTCTAATAGACATAAGGTTTATTCTAGAATTATTATCAATAATAATTCCATTTGTTATAGAGGAACTATCATCTAAAACACCATAAATATATAAATTATTATTGATGGATGAATCCCTAAGTATTTTTTGGTTAGTAAATGTAATAGGAGGTGATTCCTTTTAAATATTAAAACCATGTGAAATTTTTTATCAATTTCATGCATGGATTGAATATCACCATGTAATATAGATATGGCCATGTGAACATTATTTTGATATAGAGAATTATGGTTTACAAATGGATTGTTAAATATTTGAAATAACTTATTGGGTTCTATAATTTATTCATTTAAGTTAGAGTTATGATCACATATTTAAATTAAATTATTATTGATTAGGTATTACATCTTGTGTCATATATTTATACACGTATTTGATGCATGTATTGCATAATAATGGTAGATATAAAACAAATTGGGTTTGTAGCTCATAATTGATGGTTGAGGTTTTTTAAAACATGGAATGGTTTAGATAAAGTTATCATATTACACTAATATATATTTTTTAACACTTGTCGAGGTACATTAGGTAATGTTTTAAATTACCATCTTTTCAGAGGAGAGAGAAAGGTGATCCTATCTTTTATTTTGGAAACTATTTTATTATCTTTGGCCTCATTATTAGTTTAATAATTAGGCAAATCATTATTCTTATCTTTGAACATTTCTTTTCCATGATATTTATAATAATTGGATGCATGAATAGTAGATGATGATTTTCACATATTAGTATTTAAAATTTTAACTTCAATGTTTCTTAATGCATAATAAAGCTATTCATGTAAATCATATGTATTGAACATGAAATTGTATTTAATAGGGTTAATAAATATATTTGAGAATATGGTTTGAAGTTCACTATCAGGAAATGTATGTGACATCTTTGTAAGCATTATTTTGAACTTGAGCATATGATCATAAATGCATTCATTATGTCTTTATTTGATTGGGAAATTTGTGAAATAACTACCTTTTGACCAATATTGATTTTAAAATGTATCAATAATAGGTTATGTAGATCATGTACTATACACATGGATCCTTTAGCTAGGAAATATAACTATTATAAGGCATATCCTATGAGGATAGTTAGAAACAATTTGACCACAAACTATTATTTTTTGTTACACTCAATACAATATGCAAATATAAATTTAAAATCAAAGGATGGATCCCCATTTACATTGATTATTCTAAGCTTAGTCACATGAAATGAAGGGGAAAAGGATAATAAATCACTTCCAAATCCAAATGGTTATGTAGTATGTATAAAGATGACACCACATGGATTTGTTTTTTGGATGTTTGTGTTAGTTATGACAAATTCCATTTCATGTCATTTAATTATTTTTGTATTGCTAAATAAATATACAAACCACTAGCTATAGGGTTAGCACTCGTATTGATGTTGACATTGATGTGTGTATGGATAAGTGACTTTGAAGATTGAAATTATTATATGAGGCATTGTTCAATTTTTCCCACAAATATCATTAGAATGAATGTATGTATTTGTTGGAGATACATCAATATTTAGGTTTTTAATTATAATCAAAACATAAATAAAAGTCTCCAGTGGAGGAGGTGAAAGTACTATAGGTGGATGCTTAGATATATTATCTTTAATAAGAGCACTAGTATATATACACACTCCAATTCATCACTTTCATGTCAAAATTGTGAAATAGAATGAATTTATACAATAATGAATAAATTAGGTCAGAAAGCACTAAAACACTCAAGTTCATATACACACTTGACATGCACATTATGAAACACATTAGGGTACCCCTGATTTGGGAATGTGTTTTTATCAAATCATCACCTTTGTCTAATTCATCTTAAGTCAAATTGATACATTTTAAGTTATGTTTTGGACTAATTAAGTTGAATAATTTGTCAAAGGTAAATATAGGATAAATTACACAAAATATACTTAGGATTAATTAGATAATTAAAACAAACCAAATGGATAAACAAAAAATCCATAGGAATTGGAGAAATTCCTAATCATGAAAACTCAAAAATTCAACAAATATCCTAATCATGACATAAGAGGAAAATTGAAAAAATATGGAAAGTATTGACATAAATGCAAATAAATATTATAAATACAACCCATGATCAATCAATATAAAATATATCCCAAATATTACTTACATTTACCATCCAAATTGTACTGAACCTCAACCACACATCTATATTATCATCCAAATGTTGAAATCATTCTAGAAAAGATATAAATAGAGGGGTCACCTTATATTATTATAATTTTTTTTGTGTAAACTTACTCTACCAAAATTTATTAAAAGATTAATCGACTCCTTCTTTCCTTAAATAAAACACACATAGGGGAAATTCCATAGGAATGACACTACGACATTAACTAAGACCCAAATCTCTACATTCAGGCCAAATAAACATATATGTAAATAAGATAGAGATATCTAAAAGGAAGGCAAAGTATATTTTTTTTGTCTTATTTGTGCTTGTTTATCTCTTCCTTTTCCTTTCCAAATATGAGGACATGTGCTCAGATTTTTGGTTTTTATGTATTCAATTTTGATTTCATAATAACAATAAAACTAACTCCCTTGTAATTATGTGTTTACATGTGACATGCCTGGTGTGACCACACACCCCAAAATCTTATTTAGAACATTCTATCATCCTCTATTTACAAAATTAGATCAATTTTGACCTTAATTTATCTTATTTTCTTATAGTATGTACCTTTTTTGTCTTCTAAAAATTGATAGAAACACATTACATATCATCAGATTTACTTCCCATAATCGGTAGTATCCTTTTATATAATGATGATATCACTTCTCCCTTATTTTTGTTTCTCTTTTTTTTTTAGGAAAATAATGAGAACACACAAAAAATTGGTAAAAATTGTCAAATCCATAAAAATAATTAAATAGTGAGATTGAAAACCTTAATGTTGGTTTTGACTTACTTATCAGTGAAGTCAACCTATGTATCAACAATATTGACTTTTATAATAATGAGATCATTAAGGTAATACTTTTTGTTTTATTTTTTCTATCATGTTTTGAAAATGGTGGGAATTCTTTGTTTAAAAATGATATCACCCTATGATATCACTTTGATAATTGGCATATTCCCTAGTTTATTGTTCATTGTTTCTTCTATCTATATAATGATGAGAACATCCTAAAAGTGATTGGATTTCTCTATGTAAATTTATCATGAGCCAAAAAAATATCTATTTAAATTCATATACTTTCTAAAGATCAAAAATGAAAATATTAACTTGTTTATTATAAGTCTCCTTCACAAAGACATGGTTTCTACTCAAACAAACACTTCTTTTAGTGAAATTAAAAATAACCCAGACTTGCATTTGATGTTCTAATAATTTAATTATATTTTAATTTCATTTCATTTTTTATTAATTTACTTGTGAAAAAATATCACATGTATGCTCTCACCTTTCCCACCTTAGGGAGCTTGGGTGACCAAAAACATAAATTATTGGTGTCTTTTTTAATTTTTTATTGATTGTGTGGGGTGGATTTCATCCTCTTATTGTGATTTCATAGGTCACAATGTTTGGATTTTTATCTCCCATAATATGTACCAAACTTATACATCTGATAAGGGATATAAATTTATGGAGGTAGTCACCACGATCATACCAAAATTCCACATAAAATGTTTAGTGATAGCAAGGGGTTTATCCCTAATACTATGTTATCAAACATCACCCTTAGAGTCCAAATTTTTCATATCACTTCATTGAAACATTTACATATGAATTTATCATGGAGGGGCTAAACCTTATTATGATTTTCCCATTATTTTCACTTCTTTGATGGATTTTGAGCCCCACATACTACAAGGTATATTAGGGACCATTTATAAAATCCAAGTAAAATTTTTAGATTAACACCTTCAGCCATAAAATATTTTTAATGTGATAGAAACCAACCTCTCCAAATACTTTATGACATATTAATTTTAGTGAGGGTTAAGTGAAATTAATTGGTCACTACTTCAAGTAAGGTAGTTGTGTGGACTACATTTTGATTGCACACTCATTCTTCTACTAAAGATAGGGATTTTTTTAAATATGTGTTACTATTTATTTATTTATTTTCTTGAACTCATTTGTGTGACACATATTATACATCAAAAAAATAAAAAACATCCTAAGTCTAAACAAAGTAATTGTAAATTCACGTAATAAGGTGTTACTCTACCCAAATTTCAAGTCATATTTTTCCCATACTAGGTGTTATGTTGCCCAATTAAACAACACTTTATCTCCATTATACTATTTTTTTGTCTATTTAAAATCAAATCTAAATTAGGTTTGTTTGAACCAAAAATATAATTCTCATTAAAATTTAAATCTGGTTCATCTGAACAAAAAATGTAATTCTCATTCTAATCTAAATTAGGTTCATTTTGAACCAATAAATCTAATTCTAATCCAAAAGTCAAACAAAGGAAACTTTCAAACATAAAAAAAATTAAAATTTCAAAAGTAAGATAGAGTCAAATTTCAAAATTCATATAGATTCAATTTTAAAATTCAAACAAACTTAACTTAAAAAAGTCAAACCAATCCAACATTCTAAATTCAAATAAGGTCAACTTTGAAATTTAAAATTTGAATCAAAGTCAAAGGTTAATTCAAAATAAGAGGATTTCAATATTTTAAGATCCAATTTGGTTAAATCACACTAAAAAATTATCCTTGATCATTCAAACATTTGACTACAACTTTTGGAAGATGATTTGCACTCAATATCATTCTAATTTGACATTCTATTTCACCAAGTTAAATATTAGACTTTTTACCTTGACCAAGAAATATTCTAAAAACACATCAAGATACAATTTGATGTATTTTTTTTTCAAATCCAATGATCAACTTTGAACTGATAAATAAATATTTGCATGCATTAAATTTAAATTAATTTAAATCTCCTATACTGACTCAACATGAATATCATGTTGTCACTCAATATTACACCCTAAAGATGGTTTTTCAATCCTACTCTATATTAAGTGAAACATTGGATTATGTATAGGCCTGTGGATTGCCTATAGTAGAGGTAAACCTCTAGGTTTAAGGGTTATCTCTCTAGATTAGTCTTTTATAACTTATCACCTACACTAATTTTTTACTTGGGGGTGAAAAGGAAAGAATGAAATAGAATGGAAACCTATAATAATGAGGTGATACACTAGAAGGTTAGTCCATAAATACACTTGAATATGCACTAAAAATGAACACTATGAAAACTAACCCTAAATCATAGTGTTTCTAAGATAAGTATTTATCATGGATTAAAATTGCTATTCACATATAAAGGTGGCTAAAAAAAGGGTCAGATAATAGACACTACTAGTCCTTCTCATACTTAAATATACAATCAATAAATATATACACTTTATATGACCTGTTAGAAGAGATATCTATCACACAAAACATGAAAGGGTAGCATGGGAGCAATGAGAACATATTAATAAATTGACATCCAAGTACACCACTTGACATACTTAAGAAATAGATTGTATAGATCAAATCAACTTCAAATGTCTTATTCAAAAGCAAAACAAAGTGCCAAACCATAAGGGCTTCACCATACTAGGTGTGTACTAGATATAATTGCCAAAATGGCTTGTATTTATAGAGAAAATGAGAAGAGGGAGAAGAAGAGAAGTGTAAGGGTCACAATCCAAGTGTAAAGCTAAAGAAAATAGTTGAAAATAAATAAAATTAGGTGGATAACAAGTTAATAAGTGGCCTTGGATAAGTGTCCATCAGAGATGCATCATTCTCATTTGAATTGGCATAGGGGATATTCATTTTCCTCTTTAAAACTACCCTGATGATGAGTCATTCACTTGATTTGTTCAAAATTACATAGGGATCCTTCAAACCTTTACACTATCATGATAAGGTAGAAACAAGGTTGGAACAACCTTCATATGGCTTTAAACTGATGGACTCATCTACACCACTTGTCATTCACTATCTATGACTAATCACTAGCCTTTATAGACTTATCTTCACACTTGTCATCATAATAACTTGCTATTGCTCATATAAATTCATTACAAAGGTGTTAGGAAACCTTTTGAAGACATATTTTTCCTCTGGTCTATCAAATAAACCTCTAAATATTCATTATCACACTTTTCGCTTTTCACACTAGGTAGTCATTTCATTCTCACTGTATTATTTAGGACTACCTATATGGATGAGATAACAAATGTCTTCTCATGCTCAATAAAGATGATAAATATATATGAGGTTTTATAACAAGTCTCTAATCACTGTCTATAATGATTCTTATTAAACAATTCCCTTCTATACCTATGGGACCAATCAAAACTTGCAAAAAAACCCATATTAGGTCAGTCTATATAAAATATAGTATAGACCAAATGGGTGGTGAGGATCCTAGAAGAGTTACAAACCAGTGCCAAACACTTTCTTGACCAACTGACCTATTTTGGATTCAAATTCCTTCATGTCTTCACCATCAAGTCTACATAAGGGTTTTGAGAGGTTTTTTAATGGTTTAGACTATTAAGGATTGTTCATAAAATCCTAATGTCTAAATTTCAAACCAATTATACTTATTGGCATCCTAATTTGGATATACTATGATCAAATCCATTCTTCTTTTCAATGTTTTGAACCCAATCTAAGAAAGAAGAATGGATTTGATCATAGTATCTCCAAATTTGGATGCCAATTCAAATTACTATGAATTCTCAACAAATAATTCAATTATACTTAGTTTTATTTAGATACCCCATTCAACTATCCTAAACTCCTTGAGTCACCATGTAGTCCCTTCATATAGGTGTGAGTGAATGAAACTAGCCCATCGAGCTCCTTCTTGTATTTTGAGTAGTCCTGATATAGTTTTAGGTTAAATTAACCATAGGCCAAATTAACCACTCTTGGGATTCTCTTTAAAAACTAATGGATCCAAATCATCTTGTACTCTCCCTTGAAGTTCCTCATATAGTTTTTAATTTTCATGTGGCATTATGGATAAATTTGATAGTCATTAGGGTTTAGGATTAGTATTAGGCCTAATTTATATGAATGAATTTTCTATGTGTTTGACCACCTGAGTGGTCTTAGTGACTATAGATAAATTATCTATATATTTTTATGTTTAAATAAACTCTATACATCATTAAAATACCATTCTAAGATTACCCCACTCATTTGTTTACTCCTCACCCACTAACCTATAGACTACATTTTCATGGAGTGCCCTCTATCTAAGATTAAAAAAATAGGGCATATCCCCTATTCCTGTGACTTTAAAGAGACCTTTAGGAGTTATTTGAATTAATTATAATTACCTATACCAATTTTTAATGTTTTAATCTATTTCTAACACCCTTGAACAATCAAATTCTCAAGACTGGTCTTTGATAGTGACTGCATGTAGGGTCTTGGTTGACTGCAAGTGAGGTTAGAATATTATTGGTCAAACTATGATATGATTCATATAATATGAGAGTCACATGAAATAATTATGTAATTTTGAGAGTGATATTAATTATTGGTCATATTCAATACATAATTCTTCTAACCAACTTGCAATAGTCAGGCTGTACGTAGCAACCTAGTGATATAAAAGATTCCTGTAGGTGTAAATTCATTCATAACTAATATGTTTCACACCTTATATTTTTTTTTAGTTCATTAATCCAATTCATAATTTTATATGTTAATATTTATCTATTATCCAAACTTGCATCATTCCTTATCCTAGACTGGTCCTATAGATTTCAATCCAAAATGTAGGTGCGTTTTAAAGAAATTATAAGACATATATCTACATTTTTATGATTAAAAATTATATTTAAAACCTTATTATTAAATTGAGGTCACTAATTACCATTAAAAACATCAATTTATTCACTTGTGTGTTGGAAACAAGTTGCCACTGACTTATCAACAATGCACTATAGGTCTGTGTTACATGTTATAGGTTCATTTAGGCTCAAGATCACTATGTTTCACTAAAAACCTATAGTGGAAAACTAACTAGGTTGAAGCCACTAAAACATCACCTTATCTCAATATATAAGCCTTATATTTAGGTTAAGATGTAGCATCTATATATATAATACAATATAAGGGCGATAGGATTTATTCAAACATCACTAGCTCTTACCTACATGTGACACTTTGTAAGGGCAAGACCTTAGTGAGATAAGTTAAGGTAACTTAACCATATAGGAAAATTTTCAATATCTACACTTATGAATGTTTATTGAATTAGTTTGACATGAAAATTATGAAATTTTATGACTTGAGAAACATCATTAAAGTCATGGAAGGGATTCAACCATATCTCCTAGTGTTTTTCATGACCTTATCAGCTTTGTACATAATCATAGGTAGTTGTATTTGACTATATATATTGGGGCTGTATTCAGTGTTTCCTCATGGTCTTAATAACTCTATTAAAATAAATTAAATATAATAAATACAAAACCTTCATAGAAAAAAATAACCTTTGATGTTTTAAGAAGATAAATATCAGCACATTACCTATTTTGAAGCCTTCTTCTGAATACAAACATTGTTACTATGGAAACATGTTCTACAGGCTATAGTGGTGATCTTTTATAGCATAATTATGATACTCCTACCTATAAAAACATGTTACACATGTGAAAAATAGTTGGAAACAATATTAATATTAATTATATACTCTATTACAACACACACAACACTTGGAAATGTCATATCATATAAGCAAATGAGGAAATCTATAGGTGATAGGAATGTGCAATATTCTTGGAGGCATCAATAGTCTTGAAGATGTTTCATGAAGATCAATTGACAAATATTAAAAATATTACCATAGAATGAAAGTAAAAAAATAAGTATTAACATCTATAAAATGCATTCCCCTTAGCTCTACCTGATTATATGTACTAATAAAAAACCAGTTGGTCTTGTTTGACTTTCACAAGAGAGTGATGGAATAGGTGAACTAGTTTTGGTCATTTTTGAACTTCTCAAGGCAATCTAAACGTGGATATGAGTTTTGGGAAGTTTAAGGGACACTATATAAGTTTACACATGTACCAATAATGTTATAACTCTGTATAACCAATGAAAACTCCTCCTTTTCAACTAATTTTCTTATTTCCAACATTTTAACCTATAATTGTGAATTAAAAAATTACTTATCTAACCAAAACTAACATATTAGACATTGAAAAACACCTTGACACACTTTTCCTTAGAAGGAAACCATACGTGTTCATTAAATGACCCAAAATATGGCTTAGGATGACATAAAGACAATTTATCAAGGGTGATCAAGATGAAACATAATTCTTGACCTTACTAATGACCATGATGAATATTTTAGGACCTAGGGGGACCTATGAAAGTTTGAACTTACATGGGGGGTTAATTTATTTAACCATGGGGTCAAATTAGTCAACATTTTGGTGATTTCTTAGGGGTTGTATGATTAATATGCTAAGGAACAATTGTCTTCTCCTATCCATTAGGCAATGGAGTCATGTATACACTACTTTTTACATTGAAAAGCCTCTGATCAGACATCAAAACACACCAAATATAAGATAATGAAATAAAAAACAAGATAAGAAACAAAAATCATAGTTGTGTTCTCATGAACTCTTAGGGAAAACACAAAAAACAATTAAGAAAACTAATTTATACACTGACTAACCTAAAATAAGCTACTCATCCTAGATAAAAGGGGAAATTATCACTATATCTTTCTCCATGGGATGAAGGAATGCATGAGGCAAGTTTTTATTTTGAGCATTGGCCTTGATGTCTTCATCTTCTTGATGTTTGCCAACCTCTTTGGTATGGCCTTCAATGCAATCATAACAACTATAAAATATCACCTATGAAGGTGAATGCCTCTTGTATTCAAAAAAATTCAACCCTCTCATGAGACTCCTCAGTTACATTCTCCAATTATTCTTCAATAAAACATGACTCCTTGATCTCCATAGTAATTTGAATGGGGTTATATTTCTCATCAGCTATAAGCTCCTCAACCTCATCAATGAACATTGTATAATCCATCTAGTCTTGATAATTATCCTCCATGAGGAAATATTACTTTATGTTCTTATGTACATAACCTTAAACTTTACAAAAATATTTAAGTTATTCAAGGAATTCAATCTATTTTAGCCAATCATCTTGTCTCTCTTTCTCCTCAAGAAACACCACTTCCTCAAATTGATCTTCTTGGTCATGATCATGGCTATCATATTCATCATATATTGGTTCATGATGTTCATCAAGACATGGTTGTTCAATAGGCACTTTGTATTCTATCTATAAAAACTCATCTTTCCCTATTTCAAACTAGACTCTTAAGACTTTCATTTTCATTAAACATTTCTTGATAGGTTTACCACATACCTTGATAAAACTCCTAATGAATAGATGCAACTTAATCTACATATCCTATTTCTTGACTCAAGAAGGATGACTTTTTCTTGTCCTCACCAATGGGAGTCCCTATGGTGATTTATTCATCATAGATTCTCATGTCATATTCTTAATTAGATGAAACTTTATTTTTATCCTCTGTACTAATATCCCACATGAGAGGTTCTCCTTCAAGAAGAGATGAGATGGGAGGGTGGTGAATTGGTTCATAGTTTGGAGAGAAAGTAGGATGAGTGATGGAGGCCTCATAAATGGGCATGGGAATGGAAAATTCTTTAATAAACTCATGGGAAGATGAAAAGTTGGATTGGCCAATAGGAAAGACACTTTTTCAACAAGAGTTTCACATTACTCATAGCCTTCTTGAGGCTATTCAACAACTATAGGCTCATCTTCAAACTCTTAGTTTTCCCACCTTTCTAATCTATCTACCCACCATTAGATATAACATCTCATTTCATACAAATATTCATTGATGACATAATTATATTCCTCCTCAACCATCCTCCACTCATTCATAAGAAATTTAACTAACTTCCTCAACTTCACTAGGAGATGAATAGGGTTCAAATCAATTTCCTCATCCCATTTCTTCATCACTCTTTTTTATTTTAGCATATTTGGCACAAGTGGCAACAAAGACTTAGCTCAAAGTGTGATTGAAGTAATATGAGTAGGGGATAATAGGGGTTTTGGGAAGATTAAAATTATTGGATTATTTTACTATCTTGATCTTGTAAGAATGCATATCTTACTTCCAAATATCTTGATTTCCAATAAATTGAATCATTTGATTCCCCATGACCAGGTTAATAGGAATTAGGTTGGGATGGATATGGAGACACTTATTAACATTATTCTTGATATAATTTTAAAAATATTTATTCATAGAGTTTTATAATAACATCATGTTCATATGGATTAGGAATAGGATGATCATAGGGTTGATAACAACCTTGGTAGATTTGTTTAGGGGTATAACATGGGTTATAACAAGGTTGACATGAAGGTGCATATTAAGGATTCTCAACATAATCATCCATATCAACTTCATGAGTTAAAATAAATACTATAATTGACCAAAAGATTATAAAATAGATACTTAGGCTACTTAATACTAGAATATTTCATTTAGAGTCATCATTGATCTTTGCTTACATGCTTCCAAAAGATGATAAGAGGAAGAATACACCAACAATACTTCCACTTTTTTGGACCTTGATCCCACTAGGCATGATAGAACTATTTTCCTTGAATATTTCACCCTATATATGGTTGTTAAATCTTACTCTATATTTAATGAAACATTGGATTACCTCTAGTCCTATGGGTTACCTATAGCAGAGGTAAACCTCTAGGTTTAAGGGCTATCTCCCTAGATTAGTCTTTTATAGATTATCACATACACTACTTGTTTGTTTGGGAGTTAAAATGTAAGAAGGAAATATAATGGAAAACTATAATAATGAGTTGATAAAACAAAATTATAATCCACAAACACACTTGCATATGCACTAAGAATGAAGACTATTAAAACTGACCCTAACTCATAGTGCTTATATCATAAGTATTTCTCATAGAGAAAAATTGTTATTCACATATAAAGGTGGGTAAAAATAAATTTAGATAATATAACCTACTAGTCTCTCTCACATTTTAATAAACACTCAACAAATATTTACACTTTATAAACCCTGTTAGAAGAGATATTCATCAGACAAAATAGGCAAGGGCAGCATGGGATCAAGGAGAACATATTCATCACTTTAAATATAAGTTACCACTTGACACAATTAGGAAATATATTGTAGAGATAAAATAAATTTCAATATCTTATTCAAAATTAAAAAAAAAAGTGCCAAATTAGTAGGGATTTACCATACTAGGTGTGTATTGGATACAATTACCAAAATGGTTTGCATTTATAGAGCAAAGGAGAAGAGGGAGAATAAGAGAGGTGGAAGAGTAAAAAACAAAGTGTAAATATTAAAAATATAGTTAAAAACTGATAAAATGAGGTGGAGAACAAGTCAATAAGTGGTTTTGGATAAGTGTCCATCAGAGATGCATCATTCTCCTTTGAGTTGGTGTAGGGGCTCTTCATATTCCTCTTTGAAACTGCCTTGATGATGAGTCACTCACTTGACTATTTTAAAATATAATAGGGATACTTGACACATTTTTACTATCATTATAAGGTATAAACAAGGTTTTAATATCATTTATATGCATTTCAATCAATGTACTCATCTACACCACTTGTCATTCAATGTCTATGACTGCTCACTAGCCTTTTTAGACTTGTCTTCACACTTGTAATTATAATGAATTACAATTGATTATGTAAATGCATTAAAGAGCTGTTAGGACACATATTTAAGATATATTTGTCCTCTATTCTATCAAAGAGACCTCTAAATCTTCATTGTCACACTTTCACTTTTCACACTAGGCAGTCATTTTATTCTCACCATCTTGTTTAGGACTGACTATAGTGGATGAGATAACATAGGTATTATCATTATAATAAAGGTGAGAAATATATATGAGGTGTTAGAATAAGTCTCTAATCACCTTCTAAAATTACTCTTATTCAACAATCCCTTTTTGCACCTATAAGACTAGTAAAAACATCCAAAAGAACCCATACTAGGTCAGTCTATATAGAAGACAATATGGATCAAATGGGTGGTGAAGAGCTTGGAAGAGTCATAAACCATTTCCAAATGATTTATTTAAAAAGTAACCTATTTTTTATTAAAATTCCTTCATGTATTCACCATTGGGTTTATACAAGGGTTTTGAAAGGGGTTTTGATGGTTTGGGCTACTAAAGATTGTTCATAAAATCCTGATGTCTAGCTTCTAAACCAATTACACTGAGTTTGAGTTAGATACCCCCTCAAAATATACCCAAATACTTGATTCACAATGTATTCCCTCTGTATAGGTGTGAGTGAATGAAATTGGATTATCAAGCTCCTTTTTGCATTTTGATTAGACCTAATATAGTTTTAGGCCAAATTGACCACTCTTGGGATTCTCTCTACAAACTAATGTCTCAAATTCATATTTTACTCTCCCTTTAATGCCCTAATATATTTTTTAAGGAATTTGTCCATTTATGGATGAATTTGATAGTCATTAGGGTTTAGGCTTAGTATTAAGCCTAATCTACATGAATGTATTTTCTATGTGCTTGACCACCTAAGTGGCATTAATGACTATAGATACATTATCCATATATTTTAATATTCAAATAAAATATATGCATCATTAAAATACCATTATAATCTTCTTCCAATCATTTTTTTACTCTTCACTTGCTAACCTGTAGACTATGTTTTCATGGAGTGCCCTCTATCTAAGATAAAATAGAAGACATATACCTTATTACTATGACTTGAGAGAGACCCTAAGAAGTTATTTTAGGTAATTATAGTGATATATACAAATTTATAAGGTTAAAATATGTTTATAACACCCTTAAACACTCAAACTTCATAAAATTGGTCTTTATGATAGTGACTGCAGGTAGGGTCTTAGTTAACTATAGGTGAGGTTAGAATCTTGTTGGTCAGACTATGCTCTGATTCCTACCATATGAGATTCAAATGAAAGTATGATGTAATTATGATAATTTTCTTCATGATTTTTCATATTCAATACATACTTATGCCAACCAACTTTCAATCCTCCAAACTCAAAGGTTAGTTTGTAGTTATGTTGTAGGTTGTTATCCTAGTGATCCAAAAGATTCATGTAGGTGTATATTCATTCATAAATACTATGTTTTACACTTTAAATTTAATATAAGGTAATTAATACCATTCATAATTATATATGTTCATATCTATATATTATCCAAGCTTGTATCCTTCCTTAGCCTAGATTGGTCTTATAGATTTCAATCCAAAATGTAGGTGCACTTTAAATAAATTATGAGACCTATAGGTGCTTGCTTAAGTTTTAACATTATGTTTCAAACCTTATTATTCACTTGAGGTCATTAAGGGCCATTACACACCTAGATGTATTCACGTATTTCTTGGAAACAAGTTCCCACTCACTTATCAATAATGCACTATAGGTCTATGTTACATGCTATAAATTCATTTAGGCTCAAGATCATTATGTTTCACTAAAAACCTATATTGGAGAATTGATTGGGTTGAGTTCACTCAACCATCAGCTTCTCTCAATATATCAACCTTATATTTTGGTCAAGATGTATCATCTAGGTCTAGGTTATAAGATAGGGGATATAGGATTTATTCAAACATTACCATCTCTAACTTGCAGGTGATACTTTGTAAGGGAAAGACCTTACTCAAAGAAGTTAAGGTAACTTAGCCCTTTAGGTAAATTTTCAATCTCTGCACTTATGAATGCTAATTGAATCAATCTTAGATGAACACCATGACCTTGTATGACTTGATAAACATCATTCGAGTCATGGAATGAGTCCAACCATATCTCTTGGGTTTTTTTATGACCTTATCTTATCCATACATACTTACATGTAATTGTATATATTGGGGCTCTATTTAGTCTTTGTTCATGGTCTTAAGAACTCTATGCAAAAAAAATTCAAGTATTAAATATAAAAACTTCATGGAGAAAATTGACTTTCCATTTTTTAATAAGATAAACATAGGCACATTACCTTGGTTTTAAGCCATCTTATAAATACAAACACTACCACTATGCAAACATGCTCTGCAAGCTACAATGGTGATATTGTCTAGAAAATTGAAGATACTCCTTCCAATCAAAACATGTTACACACAGATAAATTGGTTATAAACAACATGAATATGAAGGATATTCTTTGTTAAAACACACACAACACTTATAAATATCATATCATACAAGCAAATGAGGAAATCTATAGGTGATTGGAATGTGCAATCATCTTGTATGCATCAATAGTCTTGAAGATGATTCATGAAGCTTAATTCACAAATATTAAAAATATTACCATAAAATGAGAGTAAAAATGGATTAATAACATCCATCAAATACATGCCCCTCAACTTTTCTTAACCTATCTATACCAATAGAAAATTGATTGGTCTTGTTTGACTTACACAAGAGAATGATGAAATAGGTGAATCAATTTTGGTCATTTTTAAACCTATAAAGGCAATTTGAATGTGTAGATGAGTTATGGGGAGCTGAAGGGATACTAAAATAATACCACATGTGTTATTAATGTTGTATAGTTTTTACAACCACTAAAAACTACTTTTTAATTGATGTTTTTGTTTTCAGTGTTTGAAACTATAATTTTCAAATTAAAAAACTACTTATCTAAATAAACCTAACATATTTTATGTTTAATAACACCTTGACACACTTTTCCTTAGAATAAAATCGTAAAACTTCATTAAATGATGCAAAATATGGCCTAGAATGACACAAAAACAATTTATCAAGTGTGATTAAGATGAAACATAGTTTATGACCTCAATAATGACCATGATGAACATTTTAAGACCTAAGGGGACCTATGGAAGTTTTAAACTACATTGAGGGTTTAATTATTTGACCAGGGGATCAAATTAGTTAATAGATCAATAATTCAAGCATGTCTAGTTATACATGAAGTGAGGCTTATTAAAATCCCTCACTAGAGGATGAATGTTCATATGATCCCCTTGAATATTTAATATATAATTAAAACACTATATACAAGAAGGAGGTGAATCAACCTATGTATGAAGATGTCCGTCTTAAAATAGAGGAGGTACATTTTCATGTTTTAATAGAGGAGATACCTCGAGAGTCAACCTCCACTCATGAATAGGCTTTTGTACACTGATTTAACTTTTTTTGGAATATTAGATTCTTATTCCTAATTTAGTTAAGGGTCTAAGTTAATTAAATTAGTAAATAATATTGTAATTACTAAGCTATTAATTTATTTAATTTAATTATAATTTTAACTTTACTAAATATAAAAATAGATGAAGAGAAATGTAACTTAGCTTAAATTGGACTGAGATGGCTAAGATAGGGTCTGGAATTTGTTATGCATGACTGGGATAGTATCAAAAATAAATATTTGGATTTCATTTCATGAAAGGATATGAGAGCTAAAATAAGACACCCTTAGTTCCAACACTATAGTCCTTCTCTACTGCTATTATCCCCAAGACCTATGTTTTTTGCGTTCTATATATTGTCTATATGTGAGCTTACCTCTAAAATTTTAAATGTTGGATGTCTACGGAACTCCCTTTAGAGATAATTTAGTCTTAAAACCCTATAATCCATTATGATTTGATAAAATTTGAGAAAGATGGGGGGTTAGTGTGTGCAATATGTACTGAACATGTATCCACATCCCTTATGTGGGCATGTTGCCTATATACCAATAGTATGAAGAGGGATCAAGTAATTTGTAGCTCTCCCACTTGATGTGCTTTATGAAATAGTGTGTAAAAATATGTAAAATGATAAAAATAGGTGTGCTTGAGGTGTCTAGGGATTGGTGTGAGGATCTATATGTGTTTGTATTTGTATTAGATGGTTTTATGTAAAGAATAGGTAAATATGTCTGAGTAGTCTTGCTTACTTTGTGATATTTACCAACCCCTTATAAATAAAATTTGAATGGGATTTTATAGAGATCTATTAGTCATGGATCAAAAGTATTCATGCTAAGCTAATATAATGAGTAAGAGTAATTGGGATAAAATGATCACTTGGGATTGAAATATGACTAGATAAGACCACCAAACTCAAACACCCTAGGGTCTAATGCTATAGTTTAAGCTGTACACTATTGTCCTGAGGGTACGGGACCTAGGGGATAAAATTATCACAAGAAAATCATCTTGGAAGAGGTGGAATCACTATGTGGAAGGCTAAAAATGACTAAGAATCAGTAAAAAGGTGTCAATAAGGATTATGAGAGAAAACAAGAGGGACATATGGGTTGGGTGTCATAAGCTAGACTCAAGTTACTAATTTTCAAATTTTATATGAGTACATTTTCCTTGCTTTATTCTAGTGATGTAACAAAGTGAAATACTAGGATAAAGGAAAAGTAGAAAGCGTACCTAAACTTACCTATAAGGGTGAAGCCAATGAAGTTGTGTGATGTTGAGTGTGCATAGAAAGAACACTTTTTGAAATTGAAATCTACAAGATAAAATAAAGAGTAGATTAGTTCTTAATAGATACACTATATCTAAAATAAAAACATACAAAAGCTTGGTGAGAGAGAGAGAGAGAGAGAGAGAGAGAGAGAGAGAGAGAGAGAGAGAGAGAGAGAGAGAGAGAGAGAGAGAGAGAGAGAGAGAGAGAGAGAGAGAGAGAGAGAGAGAGTAATGAATACAACTCACCAAGTACATGAACCAATAGAAAACCTGCTATGATGTTGAGTGATGTTGGATGATGTTGGATATGTGATGTAACAAGATTAATATCATGAATGGTGTTAAGTGCTCAGTTCCCTAAGAATGGCTCAAGAATGCAAAGGTTGGCCCTTTGGCTCTATTTTCACCCACTAAATAAAACTATGTGATCTTGCATGTGCTAATAAATGTTTGGACTATGTGTCCAATTTCTTTAAGTAGGTGGCTCAAGAATACAAAGGATAGTTAGTTCTTTAGCTCCATCATTGCCTCATGAATTAAATCTATAAACTGATACCAGTATGAATGTGTGTCATATGAGGTGGCTCCTAAAGCCCATGAATGCTCTACAATATTGATAATTTGGTGTGGATAGCTGAATGTGTCATGGAAACTAGGCTAATCTTGGCCAACTTAAAAAAGGTGGAGATTAGGCTTGTATTAAGTCCACTCCAAAACTGGGCCATATGCTTATATGAAATCCACTCATAAGTGTGGAGGTTAGGTTTGTATGAAAGCCACTCCAAAATGATACCAACCACCTACAAATGGATTAAGGCACACAACTACTGAGAATTCCTAAGTAATAAGCTAAACTTAAAAATAAAATAAGACCAATGTTCCATGCACATTACTCCTAATCACTAGTGTCTATAACATGGATTTTGATCTGAAAGTTATACCAACTACTGAATATGAAATTAGAGGTGAGATCCATCATGTCTAACATGATTCCCCCTATATTTGGATTCTCTAAGAAAAATTATACTAAAACTATTGAATCTAAACTCATCTTTACGTGTAAAACTATAGTTGAGCTTACCTTTCTACCTATTTCTAGAAAATATGGGTTTTTTTTATTTGGATAGGAGTGTCAAAAATAGGATACCCTAGTGTCAGATGTTATTTTCCATGTCCAAGATTATTACTCATGTCTATCATTGTTACCCTTTGTTAAAACTAAAGACTTTTCTATAATCATCACTATTTTTCTAGTCTATTTTACCTATTTTGACCTTTGATTTCTATTTTGAGTGTTATGGCAACTAATTTTTCAACTGATACGAGCTTTGATCTCTGTGAAAAAAACCCTATTTATTTCCCCCTCTTTTGAGGGTAATAATGAAGAACCTATAATGACTATCCTTAAAATAAAGATCCCTACAAGTGTGTTATGTTGTGAACATACATTATATAGCAATGATAATTGACAAGATATCTCAAGATATAGTATGGTTTGGAATGGATATTGTTAGATCAATAGTGGTATGCCTAGATAGATATAACAATGTAATAGCATGTGCAATGTACTAAATTTAAACTGGAAACATTATTTGTTAGTTATCATGGAGGGATGGAGTATGATGTCTATCATGGCAGCGAAGAAAGCAATAAAATACATGATGTGTAGTATGGCATTGAAAACAATGAGAAGCAAACAAACAAAAAACACAAGGAAAAAAGCAAGAAGCATAGAAGAGTGTTCAAGGGGGCCAAAAAAACAAGGGACATGGCACATGTCACTCAAATTGGGTAAACATGCATACAAGTCATGTTCAAATTCCACATACACATATAAATGAAAATAGTCAAGGTTAGCATGAGGGCCATAGGCACATATAAGAGTAAAAGCAAAGGATGTTAGAAAATATCCTAAGACACACACAATAATAGAAGCAAAGGATATTAAAAATGTCCTAAGGCACATACAAGAGATAAAATAGGAACTAAGCAATGCAATCACATATAGATATACAAATTAAGAAAGTAAATCATGTAATATACTATAGATATAATCAACTCTAACTAATCAAAGAAATAAATGAAAGTATGCAAGACATGGAGTACAAGACTAGCTATATGCTAATAAATACACACATGTTATATACTAGTGAATGTTAATACAATAATCTATGTAAGGTAGTAAGTAATGTACGTCAACATGATAACTAGAGTGTATGGTGTAGGAATGACATAATATAGATGGTGTAGTCATGTAGAGGATTCCCCTAGGGGTAGATATATTTATGTATGCCTTAAATGTATGAATTAGGATGCCCCTTGAATGGGTGGAGTAAATCAATCAAGGATCTAGATGTCACTACACACACTCAAAGAAGACCAAGTGAAGCATGGTAATGTAGATAAATTGACAAACAATAGCATATAAAAACAAATGTAATTCTAGCATGATAATATAAATGTAAATAATGGATGATGCATACAAATGAAATGTTTTTGTGTTTTTGAATTATTTGAATGTTTTTTCATTTTGAAATGTTAGATTTTTTTTGTTATTTTGACATATTTGAATGTTTTTATATTTTTTTGATATATTTGAATGCTTTTTGTATTTTTGACATGTAACTTATGTAAAATCAATCATGAGGAGACTATGTATAAAAAATTGAAAAGAATATATGTATAATTAAGACTAAGAAGAAATGATACTAACCAATGAGTATCATGGGAGAATCCCTATCATGGTATCTTGTATCAAGGAGAGGGATTGTGCATGATCATGAAGCATGATGCAAGGGTTGAGACTATGGCTTTGAAAGATGTGTATACTATAAATTCTCTAAAATCTCTAAAGTAGAAACTAACTGTGGGGTCCCCCTATAACTCTGAAAAGTGGATGTATCTATGGGGCTCTTAGGGACCCATCTGGTAGTAGGAGAAACTCCTTGAACATGTGCTCTATGTGTAGAGGCATGAGATCTCAATAAGACTACCCTGGATGTGAACAATGTAGTTAGAAACTATCTAGAATTCTAAAACTATGTTTGATCTAAAATAGACCTTTATGGAAGTGTATCAACTCTCTATGTTGGTGATGGAGGCCTTGAATCTATCTGAATCTAAACTGGAGGAAGAATTGAAACTAGTGGTGGAACTAAAATTAGTGACTGTAAAATAGTACATGGCTCTAAAGTGGGGAGTGGTAACTCATATGGAACTCTACCAAATATTATAACTTGATTAAAATGAATTAATTTCATGCATCTATTAATTTTAGAAGGTTCTACTTGAAGGTTTTTAGTCCATGGTTAACCAAGTAACATATCAAAAACTCTTGCAGTAGGAACAATAGTAAATGGTGTGGCTATATGTGTTGGAGCAACTTGTAGAGGAAGTATAATCTCATCGAATAAAATATATATATGCCTACTGAATCCACTAATAATTATGTCTATTGGGGTAATATCCTACTCTGCATATCCAAAATGCTATAGTAATATCATAGTGCACATGTTTACACTAGATCCATTGTCTATGAGAACACTATGAATAAGATGATTATGAATGTAAACTCTAATAAAGAGTGCATGATAATATGAATCATTCTCAACTACCTCCTACTCTAAGAAGGAGATTGAAGGTCTAGTTATAACTCTATAATTATATACACCAGTCATATTGCTCAAAGGATGTGTCTCAACTGAAGGTGCCTAATATGTAGCTAGTGGAGGATGTGCATGATATGTATGATGAACACCTGATGTATCCCTTATCTCTTATTTAGAATGCTTTGGGAAAGGATATGAAAATATTTTCAAAGCTTTATACTATGTTTTATTTTTTGGAGGAGGCTCAACTAAAGTGCCAAGATCAATAACATTACCATCTATCATGTCTTGTATCTTGTGTTTTGAACTGATGCATTTGTTTGTTGTGTGGCTTGGTGCCCTGTGAAAATTGCAAAATGCATTTTGATCATATCCTCATGAAAGAGGTTTTGATGTATCAAATTATTGAATAGGAGGGATAGATATGATATTACATTCAAATAACTACTATAAAACTCTAGTTAGAGAAATTGGTAGATTGGAAATTTTTTGCCAAGGAGGTGTAGATAAAACCACTCATTGAGGGGGGATCTAAAGCCACATTGAATATATGTTGATTATGATTCTTTCTATCATTGACCTTTACTTTTTATAATTATTTGATGTTACTCTTTTTTTTAATATGCTCGTGTACTTGAGTTTGCTCATTGAAATTAATTTGACTTCCCTTTCCTTTAGTGTATGACATAACTTAGTAAAGGAAGATAACCTTTCAACAATTATTGATTCATGTAGAAGACTCTATTTCAAGATATCTTATAAATCTTGATTGACCATGGGGCTAGTCATATTATCCAAGATAATCTTATATCAAAGAACATAATTTGTGAGATGCTCATTTGACCTTTGTTTTTATTATATAACTTGGGTATAGGAAAATCACCAATGTTAATGATGAAATGAGCTAGGAACATGTTAGCTAAAGGATTGAATGCATTGACCAACTAATTTGGTAAACTATAGAACAATGGTAAAGCATAATCCTTTAGACTCCATGGAAATAACTTGGTTAATAACTAGTCATTTGCCATATAATCCAAGCATGTTATGTGAAAAACTCTTAAGTGTGTCTCTGAATCACCCTTGGCATCATATAGAGTGAGCTGGGGTTAAAAAATAACCTTTTGGTAAGGGTGTAAAATAAATATGACATGTCAATGGTGTATTAAGTAGATCAAAATAATCCAAGGCTTGTGCAGGTCTAAAGATACGTTGCTCAAGATGTAGCACCTTAGATTGAAGAGATTTTATCTCTTACACAAGGGCAACTACATCAAGAGAAAAAGATGTGCTAGCTATAACTAGTGGTGGCATAGAGGAAGGTTGGGTTTCTATAAGGGGTTATTGAGACATAGTTTCCCCCATAGTGTCATTTACAACTAGATACTCAGAAGGAATGGAAGACTCAACCTATGTAGCGTTTTTAATTTCCATGATAGATTTCCAAATAAGAGTATGATCTCAGGGCTATTCCCTGAGTCTTTCTCAAAAACTTAATAGGATCAAATATTTGGTGAGGATAACTTCATTATAAATAATAGGTGGAAGTGGATCATGAACATCGATGTTTGTATCATCATTTTTATTCTTATACTTGTCATTATCAAAATTATTCGCATGCAAATTGGTGTAATTTGGATGTGTAGGATCTATAACAAGAACCTAAGATAATTGTTTATCCATGGAATATGGGTAGGTTGAAGGAATTTGGGAGAGTTTAGGAGGGTTTCCAATAATTCTTTCACTTTATCTCAAAGGAAGAGATGCAAGGAGCTTAGGTGGCATAAGGAAAACAGCTTGAATAATGAAATAAAAGATTAAACAAATTTAATCTAAATAGTAGACTAAAATATACATAAAAAGGATATGAATGGTCATAAGCATGTAAGTTGATAATTAAAAAGTGATTGGGAACTAGTATATACAACTAGGGTTATAAAAAATGATTTATTTTAAAATTACTAAGGAATTTTAAAAATTAAGGTGAATTTATGATTTTAAATATGCAGGTAAAAAATCATAACATTATTGGAAAAATATTGATTTAAAAGAACTTAGTGTATGCAACTAGGGTTTTGAAAAATGATTTATTTTAAAATTAATAAGGAATTTTAAATATTATGATGAATTTCTTATTTAAATCTGTAGGTAAAAAATTAGAAAATTATTGGAAAATTCTTGATTAAAAGGGACTTAGTATATGCAACTAGGGTTTGGAATATTTTTGTAAACTACTATAGAATTTTAAAATTTAAAGTGAATTTATGATTTAAATATGAAAGTAAAAAATCATAAAAAATATTGGAAAAATCAGCAAGGAATTTTCCCTAGGGTTTTTAAGGTTTTTATGCGCAAATGAAGTAAGTAGGGTTCTTCAAATGATTTAAGTATTTTGGGAATATTAGAGTCTTATTCCTAATTTATTTAAGGGTCTAAGTTAATTTAATTAGTAAGTAATATTTTAATAATTAAGTTACTAATTTTTATAATTTAATTGTAATTTGAACCTTTCTAAAAATAGCAATAAATGAAGAGAAATGTAACTTAGCTTAAACTAGACTGAGGTAATTGAGACAGGGTCTAGAATTTGTTGTGTAGGACTGGGATAGTGTCATAAATTAGGATCATTATTTCATTTCATGAAATAATAGGAACATCAAAATAGGACACCATAGGGTTTGGCATTATAGTTCATCTCTACTATTATTTTCCTTATGACTAAGTTTCTTAGGTTCTATCCATTGTCTTTATGTGAGCCTACCTATGAAATCTCAGAAGCTAGATGTCTAAAAAACTCCAAATAGATATTATTTAGTCTTCAAACCTTAGAATACATTATGCTTTGACAAAATTTGAGCAAGAGGTGGGGTTAGTGTGTCTAATATACATTAAGCATGTATCCACACCTCTTATGTGGGCACATTGCCTACATACCAATACTCTGAAGAGCGATCAAGCCAAATGTAGTTCTCCCACTTGATGTGATTTGTGTAATAGTGTGTATGAAGATGAAAAATGTTAAAATTGGGTATTCTTGAGTTGGTTAGGGACTGGTGTGAGGATTTGGTTGTGCTTGTAGTTGTATTATATATTTGTATGCAGAGAATGGGGAAATATGTCTGAGTAGTCTTACTTGTATTCTTGCTTGCTTTGTGATATTTTCCAACCCCTTCTAAATGAACTTTGAATCAAATTTTATATAGATATATTGGTCATGGTTTGAATGTATTCATGATAGGTTGACATATTGAGTAAGATGAATTAGGAGAAAATTTTCACCTGGGATCAAAATAAGATTGAATAAAATCACTAAAATTGAACACCCTAGGGTTTGGCGATATAGTCCAAGTTTTGATCTATTATCTTGAGGGCACAAGACCTAGAGGATGGAATTGTCATAGGAAAATTAGTTTGGAGGAGGTGGAATCACTATTTTCAAGGCTATGAATGATTGAGAATTAGTAAAAGGGTGCCTTGAAGGGTCATGAGAGTAAGCAAGAGGGACCTATGGGTTGGGTTTCATAAGCCACACTCAATTCACCAATTTTAAAATTTTATATGACTAAATACACACTTCTAGTCAAAATTTTAATCATCAATCAAAGGGAAAGGGAAACTTATTGACCTCACCCAAAATAACCAACTCATTATTAAAAAATTACAATAGATTATTTAGTTTCTAGCTTCTTTGGCTGCCTCTTTATCCACTACTTCTTTTATCAATCCCCCACATGTGGAATAAAATCCATCCATTTATCAATAATAACAAGATTCATTAGTTAATCTTAAACCAAGTATGTATCCATTTAAGCTACCAAACCATCACCTTAACTGGATTCATTACTACAAGCTACTAGTAATCCACCATAAGTGTTTCCTAATCCACTTCAAGTCATTCATAGTTTATAAAAAATTAATCAAATTAATACTAATTCATAACAAATATCTCTAACTCCCAACCCATTACTTCTAGTTCACAAAAAATTCCTTTGAACTCCCAATCCATTACCTATAGTTCATAATAAGTTACTTTAAACTTATAACCCATTGCTTCTAGTTCACAACAATTTCCTTTGAACTCTCAACCCATTTATACTAGTTTGCAACATGTTCCTTTGATATCTCAACCAATTTCTTCCAATTATCAATAGGTTCCTTCTAGTTGTCATCATATTTATTCTAATTAGTAATAATAGGCTATGAAAAACCCTCTACCATATAAAATTTGACCAATTAGAAACAAAATTTTTCCAATCCTCCATTAAAAAGGTTGTAATTAGTCACAACACATTCCTTTAAATACACAATCTATCCCTTCTAATTGACAACAAATTCTCAATTTCCAACAAGTCCCTTTGGTATAGGTTCCTACCTTTAGAATCAAATCACCCCATATAAAAAATAGATTTTCCAAACTCAATTTTTTTTAATCCACTTCCTAATACTAGTCAGCAACAAGTACCCTATTAATAGTATAATCCTAGCTATAGGGTGAATAACCCTAATATCTAGCCCCAAAGGGTACCCATTCTAGCCTAATTCAAACATAATCCACCTATTTACCATATTCAAACTAATCCCCCTTCAAACATTTATCAAAATATGCTTCCTCCATTCTAGAATGCTTCCACTCTCTAGGAACTCCAAGAGATAAAGTATGTTTTAGGACTCCAAGTTAGAAATTAGGGGAAGTAGTACAAATTTGATTAAATATACCCATACCCATTTGAAATAAGTTTCCTTCAAGTAACTTTCTTGTCTGACTTCGAGGCACTTAAATTCTATTAATACAAGTGAAGGTGTGATCTTAGAGAGCACTTGAAATATTTTTTTGTGGCATGTCAGGAACTAACCTATAGCAACACTTATTTACTTTTCCTATTTCCATAGTGTTTGGGTAGAAAATCCCTAGAATGGTTTTTACACTTTCCAAAAGGATGTGTTAGCACCTTTTATGACTTATCTAAAATAAAATAAAATAACTCATATTATAACATAAATATTTAATTAAACATGGTTGAATTATGCAATGGTAAATAATGTGGTTGGGAAATCATTTCTGCTTAACTAAAATAATGGAGAAGTTTGGCTAGCCACATTCCACACATGATTTTAGATAAGTAATTAGAAACTAATTTCACCTCCAATCTCAATTCAGAGATGGTTCATAACCTAAGACTCCATTGTGGCAATACAATTGAAGAGATTAGAGATAAAGAGGAAAAAATTAAAAATGCCCTTATAGATAAAGGCTTAGTTAATATTTATTCTTAGATTTAAGAACAAGTTTGATCCCTAGTGCAAGAACATGGAGGTACATCTAAGAAGACCAAAGTATTTGATAGGAATAATAATTCATTAGTTAAGAGAATGAAAAAATTAAAACATGTGCAAAAGGTGTAATCACCACCTATCTAAAATACACCACACACACTATTTATTACATTACAAATACCACCTCCAAGAAGGAATTAATATATAAATAAATTCTTTAGTGAAATTGGTGAACCTATTTAGGGAATGTTATAGAAATTATTTATAGCTAACATAGTCATTTTAAAAAATAAAAAACCTTTTATAGAAGACAAACTAAATCCCACGTGGTATGGAGATGAAAAATATTATGATTACCATCATGTCAAAGTCCATGGAATTCATAGGTGCATGTAATTAAGGAACTTCATTCATGATATGCTTGAGCATGGTGACATTGAGTTGGATAATGTTTCTTCCACTTATAATCAAAATATAGGTATTTTGAAGGATTCATTTACAAATCATAACTCTAATAATCAATTCTAACCCAATAATAAGAATTATAATTAGTGAAATCATAATCAAGTTTAATATTCTTAATCCAATCAAATTAGCTTTCATGATGTCCCTTATAACTACAATAATGTTATAGGCCATATTAATAGTAATCATGTAGATACTATTAAAATTAACCCTTGTCAACATTAAAACACACCCCAAAGTGTTAAACCATATATTTCATGAACTCTTCTTTCATATCCTATTAGTCCCCTTTTAAATTGAAATAACATTGGTATGCCTTAATGTCCATGGGTCACTATTCTAGGTCCTATTAAAATAATTATTTTTGAACTCAAAATTAAACTATCGTAAACTAACATTCAATAGTTATATTTAAATGTCCATACCCTAAATCAAATAATAATCCAAATTAGAACACTTTTCATTTAGAATCCAAGTTACCTTATCCCACTAAAAATACATATAATATTTTGGAATAGTTAAACATGACACTAGTGTAGATTTATATTCTAGATATCCTATGTATGCTTAAAGTCCACAAAAAAAATATTAAATGATATTCTATGATAATGTAAGGTTCAAAATGACACTAAGCCTTCCAAATTTCAATCACTCATGTGGAATTTATCCCTAGGTTAACAAATTACATTTGAATAAAGTGAAACGTCATCCCTTGGTCCAGTACATAATAACCCTATTCACATCAAATCCATCATTTTATATGACAACATTAAGTGGGTTGTCATATGCAATGGTTCGGGCCTAAACATATCTTCATTAAAATTGATAAAAAAAATTGAGTTATAATTTAGTAGATTTATATTTATACACCATTACTATCAAATCATACAATAATTCAGATGAGAATCACATGGCAGTATTCGATACATGTCTTTATTGGGCCTATCACCCATGACACTCTTTTCCATGTCATATACATTAAAATATATTATATTTTTGTTCTTAGACACCCTTATATCCATGAATTACATTTATTTACACTAAAATATGAACTATATAGGACCTTAGTATTGTACAGTTGGCAAATACCTATCATGGTTATACCCTTCATCTCTAAGACCTTCCCACTACCAAATGGTTTGCATCCACTATATTTATTCCAAATTTCTTATCTATTCATCCAAATATATATTATTTTGATCACCAAGCCCTCTCTATGAAAAATTCTCTAAACATGATCAGTATCCTTTTCTATCAATTTTGGACATGTACTTGTTTTCCAGGTTCCCAAATACTTGCATCCTAACCATATGCCTACATTGATGTAGGGATACCTTTTCTCACTAAGTATATAGTACCAAGAATTCATCCAATTTTTAAATGTAATGTATCCTTATGGTCAACCTAAGTGATTTTGTGTGAGATATTTTAAAAATGGATTAGCATATATACAAGATCAACTCTCATTAATTATTCACCTAGGTAGTGCATAACTATCACATATAGAAAAAAAAAAGAAATATCAATTTATAATTAATGTGAAAAAAGATTATCTATTCATTACTATTTACATATAAGTCATAGGATTAGTCTATTTATATATATGAAGTATTTAATGAACATCCCATGAGCTATATTTTCCATGTTACAAACTAGGTCACTATATGTACTTTCTTATCACATATTGAATCTTTATGCACACATAAGCCAATATTTAGTGGATAAATACATAAGTATTAGGCCCTCCTCAGAGTATTATCTATGTAAGTAAATCCCATTGATATAGGGGTCCTTGAGGCAGCTTGACACAATGTGCCCACTAACCCATTTTTACCATAGTAACTCTAAGGGTGAGGAAGCTAGGGTTTTATCATATGAAAAATAGGGATAAACTATGCATATAATATATATAATCATAATAAAGGTGACATAAAACCCATAAGTCTCTAGTTGGTTACATCCATATATACTCATTATTCAATATAGGAAACCTTCATCGAGATCAGATACTTGTATTGATGTAAATATCCAAATCTGATGTAATAATATGAGTCCATAAAATGTATAATTATAAGATTTTATGACTATTACATGATCTTAATTTATTCCACTTCCATCATATTTCATCCTAGATCTGCATTCACATAGTAAACTAGCTAAGTAATATTGATTATAATTTATCATAATATCAATCAATATTTGTACTTTCTATTTTTGAACTATTTCATTATTTAAATTTAGATTATTTTGTTATCTAATTTTTAAAATTAGTTGGCCTACTATAGATTGTTTATCACCCTTGTGTTTAATCATTTATATATCCTTAACCTTATTTACCATTATATAATAAATTTAGGGTTAAACATCTAGTGAACCTGACTCTTTATGCAAACCCTATATTATATTAGGGTATTAAAGATTCTAAGGTTTTTCATTGCTATATTTTTACATATTTACTCTATCATTTATATGCAACCTAAGCGTATCCCTACAGTAGTTGGTGTTTCTATCAAAGACTAATTTACTCATTGTCCACCTAAGATGGATCAAAATAATGAAGTAAAAAAACCTATACCTAATAAAAGTGCCAATAATGAAACTAAACAACTTACTAAAGAGGTTATCATAAAATATTATTCCAATCATGTAAATATTGAATACAATGAAAACAATGCACATGAATAAATAGATCAAGATAAAGTACAAGCTCTTGATATGCTTCAAGAGTGTATATTTAAAAACAAAAATGATCCTGGTGAGATCCTTATAACCATATTAGTAACCAAAAAAACAAAAAACACTCATAATTTAATATGTTTGAAACAACTTGAATTTGATTTAAAAGAACAGTAACATAAAGGAGCTTTGGAAAGACTCCTTGGGAAACATAATGATACCAATTGCTTATGGTCCTATATTAATTTGATCAAAATTTTAGGTTATACCATAAACTCCTTAATATGCATTCATAGTAGGATATCTTTGGTTATACAATATGAAGTCAAAAATTAATTACAATCAATAATGTATCTCCTTTTCTCATGAGGGAAAATTGATATGTATACCACATGATGGAAATTTTCCTTCTACTTCATAAGAAAATTGTGAGGAGTAAAATTACACACATCTTTTTTGCCTATCTAACCATGTTACAAATAAGGAATATTATCCAACCTAAGTTTAAAAAAATAAATATTCCAAAAAATAATAAAAAATAAAATATAAAAATATGCAACATTTCCATGTTTTATTATCTTCTTTGAATCTATGTTGTTGGTTCCATGTTGGTAGATAGAATATAATTTATTTCTATATATAGACATATGTTTCACACATCTTTTGAGTGTGATATAGGAATACCAAGGCATATGATATCTATACATATATATGTTGGGCCTTCCCTATAGTAACATTATCATTACATTAAGGGCATCCACTTTTTTGATCATGATATACCTAAGTTATATTATTATATGATCATTTTACATTGTCATGTTTGATCTTATGTACTTATAGATGTCTCTAACCATGATTATATTTTTTTAATGTATTTTTGATGTTGGGGATTGCACCCTCTGAAGGGAGGCTTAGCTATCTTCATCCACATGACATAATGGAGACATCTCTCTTATTATGGGTGGTAAATGTGAGGGATGAATCTCTAGATTAGGGGATAGTTCCCCTTGATGCACCTTGACACCCTAGATATCCTACTACTAACTATGGGGGATGAAAAGGGAGAGAAAATACTAAAAATGGGACCTAAGCTAAGAGGTGATGCACCAAAACGATTGGTCTACTCAGCTTTGGCATACACTTTGAACCATGGAAAATAAGCATACACTTCATTCAAGTGAGAAAAACTTCCTTGCATCAAGTAAGGGGTCCTATGAAGATATAGGGAGGAAGAAACTAGAACAAAAGGTGTTTTAATCACACTACTGGACAACCCATTCACTTTCCTATACTCACTCTAGACACTTCTTATGACTTACAAAAAAAGAAAATCCCTATGGACTAGATATGCTAGAAAAAAATTATGAAATCATGAAAAGAAAATGACTTAACATAAGATAAAACCAAGACATGTAAAAGTACAAGCTCAAATGGAGGTAAAAATGATTTTTTTGATTCAAGGTAAATTCCTTCAAGGATTCGCCATACAAGCTGAGAGATATTTTTTCAAATGAGAAGTTACAAATATATAGAGAACTAGAAACAAGATAGCTAAAAAATCAAGGAATGGAAACCCATGCCGAGTTAAACACTTCTATAGAGACCAAAGGACCATGTTGCTATCACTTTCTTTGAACTACCTATGAGATCCATGTTATAGGCTATCTAAACTGCCATCCTTACTATCCTAGGCCTACAAAAGAATGGGATACTCCTTATAGAAAAGGAAAAAGTCATCCATAAGTTGTTGTGGCTAGACCATGCTCTCTTAAATGCTAGGTGCAACTAGATGTGCATTAATGGTGAAGCAGGAAAACAAGGTCTGCTCTCTTCTATAGTTCCAAAACTAATCTATTTTTTTGGTTTTTGGTAGATATATTTCACCAAATATATTAATTCTCCTTGCTAAGTTATGTATGCCACTTATCTTTGTCTGAGTGGTCATTGATTCTACCTTTTAACCTTGTCAATTATTGGAATTGTTCTATGATTTATCTTTTTCCACTCTTTACTTTGCCCATGATTTGTCTCTTCTTTGTGTTCTCCTTTTCCTTAGATTTTCCCTTTGTCTAAAGGATTTCCTTTCATTTACTCACCTTTTGTACTATGCTTTATTAGCCTTTGGCCTTTTGTTCAGGTGATTTCCTTTGGACAAAAAGTCTAAAGGAATTCCTTCAAACTTTTGTCTTAAAGAAATTCTTCATGTGTATTTCTTCCACCTTCAAGCTTTGACATATTTTTCCTTCAAATAAAATGTCTGAAGGAATTCCTTCAGACATTTTTTTTGAAGGAAATTCTCTCTTATCATTGGCTTTTCTTGAAGGGCAAGTGCCCTTCAACTTTTTGTCTTCATCCCTTGCTTCTTCCTAGTGCCCTCCATAAGGGCCATTTGATCTCTAAATATACCCTTTATGATTTTGAAGAAGGTCCACTTTGTTACTTGAGTTCCCTTCACAAGGGCCATTGGTTCCTAGAATTACCCTTCAAGGAAAATGTAAGGGTCCTTTTTCCTACCTGGGTACCCTCCATAAGGGTACCTATCCTTCAAAACTCCTACAAATGACCCTTCAAATTAAGTGAAGAGGTCCCCTTATTGACAAAAATCCCTTTGTAAGGACACTTGCTTCCAAACTTACCCTTCGGCCTTTCTTCAATTGTCCTTCAGAAAAGTAAAAAAGTTCACTTTCTTTGCTTATGTGCCCTCTAAAGAAAATTTGTGCTTTTGGTGAGCTACATAGACCAAATCGAGTCCTTCACTTGATTTTACTTATAAAAGCTGATAAGTAATACACCTCCATAAACTTGAATTGCACTAGATAGACCATTTTGAACTTCTAGTGATCTCTTAGTTCTATTTTTGCATCAACTTCAACTCATTAAAACAAACAAGTAAATACACTTGGAAAACATGATTTGGTCTGCCAAGACCAAATCAAGTTTTGCAAGTGTCTTTACTTATAAATCTTTATAAATAAATATGTTTGAAAAGTCTTAATTACATTATAAGGACTAAATTAGGTTTATCAAGTAACTTGACTTATGAAAATTTCACAAGTAATTTGGAAAACCTGATTTGGTCTGCTATAGGTGAAGTAACTACTCTTGATAAACCCAAAATGCACTTGGCTAAGCAAATGAGGAAAACAATTGGATTTTTCTCAGGAAAGGTCTAACAAAGAACATTTTGCATAAGGTAGCAGAGGGATGATCTATCCAAAACATGGATTGGATGAATTTTTTAAATAAAAAGGAGGGGGTGCCCAATTTTGACTTGTATGACCAAAAACTGGTCAACACATTCGGTGACTCACAGGGGGAGCATGCTTGCTATGCTAAAGAAGAATAGTAGCCTCAAAGTCCATTAGGGATGGATTTAAGATAAAAATTGAAAAAGTTATAAATATCCTTATATATACCTATGAACCAATAAATATTTACCTTAATCAATAAGGAAAAACAACATACAACAAGGCTAAAAACACTACACCTATGCAAACAACACATAGGGGAAACAAAGACAACTAAAATAAAAATACTATGTACATGATAACTATATATATTTACCTCCTTCCTAGATCAAAGGGAAAATTTCTCAAGTATCCTTGTTGGGAATAAATCTTATGGTGCTAGACAAATGATTGAATGGAATGGAGACTTGGCTTGTATCCAAGTGATCAAGGTCAAACATGTCTCCAACATGTATGTATTTACTTTGCTCTTTGGAGACTACCTCATGATAGCCCTTCATGATAATATATCTCACCAAGAAATTAATGGATACTAAATCATCACCATAGGGATAATTTATCTCATATCCCCTTTCATATGCATCATGGACTGACTTATCCCCTTCTACATCATTCAGGAGCCTATCAAACTTATCCTTTGGTTCATCATGGACTTAATGAAGAAGGGTGACTATTGTGATGTATAGAATGAGATCAAAAACTACTTGCTCATCTCAGGGGACATCATCTTCTTACTCAAGGCTCTCTTCTTTAAATATTTCATCAATATGGGTAGGCCTCTCCTTTTCTTTATAAAAAATAAGTATCTAGTTTTTTAAAGCCATGCTCCTGATCCTCCTCCAACTCAGGTTCCATGGTGTGGTCATTATCCTCATCAAAGAAATAAGGAATTTAATAAAACAAGGGGGAGAGAGCTCACCATTCTTACATTTCTCATCATCCATTTTTGACAAATAAATTTTGTCAACCTCATCTTCATATTGCTAGAACGTCTACATGTATGCATGACCTATGTCTTCTCCATTGTTGATGATGTCTTCAAAAGGAGAATCCATGATAATTTCCTTCTCATTTTCATCCTTGAGAGCTTCTTTATTAGCCATTAATTGGATCCCCTCTTCTTCGCTTGCCTCTTTCAAAATAAGTTCCTCCTTGAGAAGGGATGAAGTGGAAGGATAATGGTTAACTCATGTGGAAGAAGAGGCAAAAATTGAGCTGGAATTGAATGATTATATTCCTTAAATTTGGATAACACTTCATCCACATCAGATATGGCTTGATATCTCTCTTTGAGGGGCATATATGGGGTGTGTTTAGATGTGGGATATTTTTCTTGGTTTGAACTGTCCATCACACCTTGGCTGAGGAACCTCATTTTGGACTCCAACTCTATAATTTTCTTGGCTATATTATCTTATAATAGCCTTTGTTAGAGGTCACTAGCATCATCATGATGAGTAGGAGTAGTTTCATCTTCTTTAAGGCTTCTATAAAAATGAATAGGACTGTCCTCCTCTTTTTTCTTACCCCATGATTCCATTGTTTTCTTCCAACTCATGACCTTCAGATTGGAACTCTTCCTTTATGAATAGGCATCAAATTTATCCTCTTCAAGGTCCTAATATGGTTAATGATAGGTACTCCTATGCTAAAATAATTATGGAGGTTGAGGGAGACTAGGAAGGGTCTACTCATGCATTGAAAGAGCTGCTTTAAGAGAGACATGTTGCTTTCCAAAAGATATAGGGTGATTCTCATCAAAAGAGGGTCCACATTATAAATAATTGAGAAGGTTAGTCTCCATGAGAGGATATTATAATTACCTTTGGTGTTGGAAAGATAGAGGCAAAGGATTAAGAGTAGGAGTGATTAATACACCAAATGATCCAAAAGATTGGATTTGGTGAGCACGGGCTATTTGGTAGAAAGGATTTGGAGTATAAGAGGAGACTTTATTTTGATTAGGAGAGGGATTCTCTAGGATGGAAAAAGGCATACAAGGTTGATTTCATTGAATTAATGGGCTCTTCGATCTTGATATTTCCTGCTTCATAGATTGTAAGGCTTGAGTTTGCTTGAACAAACACTCCTTTTGTACATAAGCTCTTGTTGATATCTATTTTTCTCATCTAATATATATATCTCCATCACTTTCTTCTCAAAATCCAACATTATCTCCCTTACACTAGGTGAAGGGAAACTAGGAGAGATGATTAAGGTGATTCCATGAACAACTTAAGCTTGATAAAAACTATATGAAGGAATACAAGGCCCATGTTGCTTAACAATGGGATTATACATACCAAAATGTGATTTTTTGATGTCACCAAGATTGCTTAACTAGATGATTCAACTCAGAGTCACCATTAGTGTTGCTTGAAATGCTCTAAAGGCTGATTAGTTGAAGAACACACTAAAAATCCTTTAACTCCTTGGACAAACTATCCCACTAAGTATGCCAAAAACTATTGATGTAATGGATTTCACCTTTTGAAGGGAGGCTCAAATCTCTTAATCCACGTGACATAATGGAGACATCCCTCTTGTTATGGGTGGAAAATTTGAGGGATAAATCTCTAGATTAGGAGCTAACTCCCCTTGATGCACCTTGAGGCCATGGATCTCCTATTGCTAATTATGGGGGGGGATGAAAAGGGAGAGAAAATACTGAAAATAAGAACTAAGATAAGAGGTGATACACAAAATAAATTTGTCTACTTATATTTGTCATACACTTTGAACCATTAACAATAAACATACACTTTTCACCATGGACAACAAGCATACACTTCTTTTAGGTGAGAAAAACTTCCTTGCATTAGTATTTCTGTAGGGGGTCCTATGAACATATAGGGAGGAAGAAAATAACACAAGAAGTGTTTTAAACACACTATTGGGAAACCCATTCACTTGCCTATACTCGCTCTAGACACTTCTTATGACCTGAAAAACATAAAATCCATATGCACTAGATATGTTGGAATAAACTTATGAAAGCATGAAAAGAATATGACTTAACACAAGATAAAACCATAGACATATGCAAAAGTGAAATCTCAAATGGAGGTAAGAATGATTATTTTTATTCAAGGTAAATTCCTTCAGGGCTTCACCATACAAACTGAAAGATATTTTCAAATGATAATTTATAAATATATAGAGAACTGGAAACAAAATAGTTGACAAATCAATGAATGGAAACCCATGCTGAGTTAAACATTTTTATATAGACCAAAAGACCATATTACTATCACTTTATTAAAACTACCTATGGGAGCCATGTTGTAGGATATCCAAACCACCATCCTTGCTATCCTAGGCCTATAAATGCATGGGATACTCCTATCAATTAACAAATCCATCCCCAAGTTGTTGTGGCTGGACCATGCTCTCTTCAATATTGGGTATAATTAGCTATGCATTAATGGTGAAACATGAAAAAATGGGTTATTCTCCTCTATATTTTGAAAATCAATCTATTTTATTGGTTTTTTATAGATATATTTCACTAAATTTTTTAATTTTCCTTGTTGAGTTGTCCATACCACTTGTATTGGTCTGAGTTGTCATTGATTTTACCTTTTGACCTTGTTGGCTATTGGAACTATTTTACACTTTGTATTTTTCTACTCTTTACTTTGCCAATGTTTTGTCTCTTTCTTACCTTCTCCTTTGCTTTGGGTTTTCCTTTTTTCCAAAGGATTTCCTTTCATTTTCTCACCCCTTGCACTATGCTTCATTAGCCTTTGAGCTTTTGTTCGAGTGATTTCTTTTAGACAAAAAGTATAAAGGAATTCCTTCAAACTTTTGTCTAAAGGAAATTATTTATGTGTCTTTCTTTTAACTTCAAGATTTGATGTCTGTTTCCTTAAAAAAATGTCTGTAGGAATTACTTTAAACATTTTTTTTGAAGGAAATTCTCTCTTGGCATTGGATTTTTCGAAAGGGCAAGTGCCCTTCAAAATTTTGTCTTCATCCCTTGCTTCCTCTTGGTGTCCTCTGTAAGGGCCATTTGAGCTTTGAAGATACCCTTCAGGATTTTGAAGAAGTTCTACTTTATCACTTGAGTGCCCTCTATAAGGGCCATTGGCTCCTAGAATTTCCCTTCAGGGAAAATGTAAGGGTCTTTTTTCCTCCCTGGGTACCCTCCGTAAGGGCACTACCCTTTGGAACTCTTGAAAATGACCCTTCAAAAGAAGTGAAGAGGTTCCCTTGCAAAAAAAAATCCCTCTACAAGGGCACTTTATTCCAGACTTACCCTTAGGTCTTTCTTCAATTATCCTTTGAAAAAGTGAAAAGTCCACTTTCTTTACTTATGCCTTTGGAGAGCTACATAGACCAAATCAGGTCCTTCACTTTCTTTTACTTATAAAATATGATAAGTAACACACCTACACAAACCTAAATTACACTAGATAGACCATTTTTGAATTCTCATGAGCTCTTAATTCAGGTTTTGTGTCAACTTCAACTCATTAAAGAAAACAAGTAAAGACACTTGGAAAACCTGATTTGGTCTGCCAAGACCAAATCGGGTTTTACAAGTTTCTTTACTTATAAATATTTATAAATAAAGACATTTGTAAAGTCTAAATTACACCATAAGGACCAAATTGGGTTTATCAAGTAACTTCACTTATGAAAATTTCAAGAATAAAGTCATTTGGAAAACCCGATTCGGTCTACTGTAGGTGAAGTAACTACTATTGACAAACCCAAAATGCACTTGGCTAAGCAAATGAGGAAAACACTTAGATTGTTATTAGGAAAGGTCTGGTAGAGAACATTTTGCACAAGGAAATAGAGGGATTATCTATATAAAACATGGATTAGATGACTTTCGTAAAGAAAAAGGAGGGGGTTCCCAATTATGGTTTGCAGGACCAAAAATTGGTCAACATGTACTTGATATGTTATGTACTTAACATTTTTTGCTATCACAATATCCAAAAAATATTATGATATGCTTATGCTAGTTTATCATGATCCCATGCTTTCCTTTATGGAATCCCTTGAGTATATATCCTTGCTTGCTCTTATCTTTTTTGTTTAAGCATTGAAATATGACACATTTTTTGTGGCCCTCGTGCCTTTGTTTTGCCTATTGTGACATTTTAATAGGTCATAGTTTTTTGTATATGTAAATTTGAATATTCCATTATATTATTTATGAATAATTGACTAAGTTATGTCCCTTATATTGTGTGGCATTTGAATATGACCCTTGTATGAGGTCTCCTTGGACCATTTATTTTTTTTTAATTTTGAGTACTCTTGTGTGTGTGTGTGTGTGTGTGTGTGTGTGTGATTTATTTTTGAGACTGTACTATTATTATATATATGTTGCCATGATATATATCATTAATTTTAAGGGTTGATGCAATAAAATTATATGTTATTCAATGATATATCTACCTAGACATATTCCTCATATATGATTCATGATCCATACATAACTTATACATTTATCTTATCCTTTTAAAGTAAGGTAAATATTAGTTATAATTCCCTCACCTTAAAATGGGTGCATATTAGTGGGGGAATGACCTCCATATTTTAGTTGGGGATTTTCAGAAAATACATGACATCCACACTTATTGAGTAATCAACATCTCCATATTATAGTCGGGACATTTTATGGAAACATGTTTTCCACACTTACACTAGTTTTTAGATTCTCCAAATTTAGTGGGGGCATGTCATGGAAACATGTCCTCAACACTTTTAAAAAATTTAAGTTGGCCAAATTTCATAGATATATGATTCAAATACACATCTTTGATATCATTATATACATTGGTACCTTTATTATACCCATATTTAAGATTGAGGCATATATGAGGTGCATATGCCATGCAAAGAGCACCTTAATTACAAAATAAAATTATTTTATAGATTTAAAATACTACCATGGATTGTTATCATACCCAAGATGGAATTTTATAGACTATTATTGAGTCAATATACTATATTAGTTAGTTCAAATTTTTGGGAGTTGAGGTAATTAAATCACCCAATCTTACCTATTTTATAAGATATAATTGATATACCTTCACTATATTTATAGGATGGAGTGATTACATCATCCAACCTCACTAGATATATCATGTGATTTGATTATATCACTCACACTTACTAGATTATAAATTTGATTGGGTCACACAATTGAGATATGATCAATGGCTATGTGAAAACACACCTTTTCTCCAAGGTTAGGAGCATGTTGTCCTAAATTATCTATGTACATGTATGCACTTGAAAGTTTAAAAATTATCCTAATATTAGATCCAAGGATTCATAATGAATCATCTTTTTAAATCATATTTTAAAAAGGTAAGATGGTTACATTAACACATAGGTGTACTCTTAACCTTGCTCTTTCTACTTTCAATCATTTCAAATTGTTTCAATTTCATATTTCATAAATTGATTATATAATATAACATGATCTTGGTTGAAGGCCAGTCACTAGTAAAGCACTCAAGCTAGGGTCACATAAAGGCAAAGTGTGTTATATAGACCCAAATATGCATTTATTTTTCCTTTAAAATACAAATTTCATTTCTATATTAAGGGTGCTAAAATGTAGACACTAAAATATGAATTATATAGCACTTCATTCTTGTACACTTGGAAAATACCTATCGTCAATGTGTCATTCATTTCTAACACCTTCTCTCTATTGAAAGGCTCACATTCACTATCGCTTTCTACCAAATTGATTATATATTAGTTTGACCATAGGTTGTTATGATTACTATGCCTTCTATACTATGAAAATTTCTCTAAATCTGATCATTATCCTTCTCTACCAATTTTGGACCTATAACTATTTTTCACCTTCCTAACACATGTGCATCCCATCTAGATACCTATATCGGCATAGGTGCCCCTTTTCCAACCAAGTGTCTAGTAGTAAATATCATCTAATTTTCAAATGAATATATATTTATGGTTAGCCTAAGTGTTTTAATCACATATATTTTCAAAATGGATTGGTATATATACAAGATCAACCCTCATTCATTCTTCACCTATAAAATTCATACCTCTCACATACAAAACAATAAAATAATTATCAATAGAGCATTCTAGTAAGCAAATATGTCATATTCATTCCTATTTCTATATCTATTATAGAAAAAGGCTATTTATAAGTCTAAAGTACAAAATGAGTAGTTGATTATCCATATTATCAAGTTTTAATATAGGTCACATCACATATTCCATCCTTATACACACATAATTTAACATGTAGGGGATAACTACATACGTTTGAAGCCCTCTTCAAAGTATTAACTATGTAGGTATCACCCTTTAACATAGGGGTACTTGGTGTACTCAACATCAAGTGCCCACATAACCATTATCCTAACAATCACTCCAAGGGTGAGGAAGCTAATTTTTGATCACTTTATGAAGAGAGACAACATATGTGCATGATATGTGTACATCAAAATAAAGGTGATAGAAAACCTAAAAAGTTTTAGCTAGTCACATCAATATCTAGTTAATATTCAATGTAAGACACCTACATCAAGCTTAAATGCATGCATCAATGCAAATATGTATATATAACACAAGCATTTGAGGCCAAAAAATTCAAAATGACAACATCTGATGATTGTTCTAAGATATTGATCTAGTCTAATTGTTGCTTGTTTCACCCCAGATCTACATGTGCACAATAAAGTAGGTAAGTCTTATTTTTTATAAGTTAGCATAATATCAATCAATAGTTGTAATTTATATTTTTGGCATGTCTTAGTATTTAAATTTAGAATATTATTTATATGATTTTGTAATTATTTAGATTTTTATAGATATTTTAGTCACCCTTTTGCTTAATCATTTATATATCCTTAAACCTATTACTCTTGTACAATCAATTTAGGGTTGAATAATGTGCAGTCCTTTCCACATTAAAGTAATGCTTAAAATTCTCCATTTTGGAATGAAGATTACTATTCCCAATGATTTACAACCATACCAATATTAAAACATTTAGAGGGTGAGTATGGTCAATAAAATTATTGTCCTAGAACATAGCATGCACCTTAAAGGGAAAACAAAAATGATCATGAGTCTCCCAAGTTTAATTACATTGACCCAAGTATCCTAGTTCCCACTTCTACTATACCACCTATCTAGATTTACCCCCAGTTTACTGTTGAAGATAAGGGTCTTGGCACATATAACATTAAGGATGCCTTTGATATTTCTAAATTATCCTAATCTCCTAAGTCTCATGGTAGGCTCAAGATAAAATGACATCAACGATTGATTCTCATCCTATGGTACCTACTCTATTTAACAAGAAGAGTTAAAAAAATCCACAACAAACCAATGGCTTTGATGATAATTTTTATTCTTGTTATCAGAGTAAAAATATTGTATTCCTAACCAATTCATGAAACATCAAAACTACAAAGTAAAGGCCTTGGGGCCAAAGAAAAAAGGTATTTTTGAGCCATTTCTGGAAACCAAACACAAAGGTACTCAAGGAATTAGATACAAACCACATTGGGGTTACCCCTTTATTCTCAAGAGTGACATAACTATAGCATCTAATGAAGATAATCTTGGTAGTGATGTAGAATCGTATTAAAATATCAATTGTGCCCTAACACACACACAAACAAACACACCCCATTTTTTGAATTCAAATAGGAACCCATTATTATTTGAATATCCTTACTCAAGGTCCTCAAATAATTAGATATACATGAAATTTATATTGGTATGCATAATTCTAATGCTATCCTCAATGCCTAAATTTAAATAATTTTAAATTATGAAAATCAAATCTTGGGAATCAATTATGATTCATTTTAAACCTTAAGACTTTTATAATATTTCTTGGAAACTGAATTTATCCTTTTTATGGAATAATGGGCTAATATTTCATGTCCTAGTATTTATTTGATTATCATATGATTGCATGACTATTCATAAATGTTGAAACACAAATATCTACTGAGAGGGGGGGGGTGAATTAGTAGATTGATTAAAATTATTCTTTTAACACTTTTTAATGCAATTTAGAAAGGATATGCAGAGATAACACACACACACATACATAACACTATATGTAGTTGTAAAACCCATTATGGGAAAAATCACAATGAGAATATCTACTAGAATATAGTATCCTAATCTAGCCTCACAATCAAAACCATGCTAGTTACAATGTTTAATGGCACTGACCCTAAGGAGACACCAATCCCCTAATTTAAGAGAACCTAGTCTAAGGAAGAAACTAATCCATAAATTAGAACCATCTCATCTCTTTTGATGGTTCCTACCAATCAAATCTATCATGGAGATATATCTCTAAATTATAAAAATGATTAAAAAATGAATCCAGTTATATGTTACAAACATGTTCTATAATTGCTCATACTGTGTACTTATCTCTTTCTCTCTGCCTCTCTACCCCTAACTTCAACTTGATTCCATAATTAGTGTGTATCCTAGATGACATATATATGTAATATATCTAGGCCTCAAATTTTCTCTGTGTTTACACTTGGTCATTAACACATCACACTCCATTCTTAGACTTATTTCATCTATCTTTAACAAGTTTTTGAATTTGTGAATTCATACACTATTACCATAATTATTTGTCTTTTATTATTTTTATCATATATTAGGCTCTATATTTGATACACATGCCATATTACTCAATTTTGATCAATCATAATTATCTATATCACTTTCTATGTCTTATAATGCATATTTCCTAAGTGTTCCATCGCTTGACCATTGAGATGAACAAATATTTAAATACCAACCATTGATGTTAAGTTTCATACCATGATTTGATGATCCTCATTAAATTTTACCAACTTTAAAATGGAACCATTAGATCAAACTTTCAAAGTATCAATTGCTCCATTAGATATTTATGAGCTTCTAAATTTTAATGTTTCAAATTTAAAATGCATTCGTTGATCTTTAATCTAAGCTCCTGAATGTTGTTAGATATTAAAAAATAGTATGCACTTTACCTTTATTTATTGTTAAACATAGAGCACTTGATCTCATCTTGATGCTTCCTAATACATTTAAATGCATACACACCATTGATCTACTTAAAGTAGATTGGTCTTTAACTCACTAAACATAGACACTTTGACCTCTTTGACTCCACACACTTTGTTGATCTTCATTTCATGATCACATGATCAAAATTAGATCCTTTGACAAATTAATTCTCACATTGGATCTCCTTCTAACAAATTCTCATGAATGTGACACTTGGCACCCTCATGTGCCTTCTGTATTACTATCAGTCTCTATGCTTATGACAGTTGGCATTTTAGTGTTGATCATTGACTATTTGACTTTGAACCATGGCATAGATATATTGCTTGAGATCCGTGATTATAACACATATCATCAATGTGTTCATTCTTAGGTACCTTGACTTATTCACTTTGTTACACATAATTGATCTACTATTCAAGCTTTGTGATTGTGACACATGTCATCAATACATTCATTCTCAGGTACCTTTGACATATTGAGTTCATTAGGAATCATTGGATTTACATCATGTGATTAAGTGCTTACCATTGATCAAACTCTAACAAATATTAAGCTTCAGACTTAGTAAATATTAAATTATTTGATCACTATTTTGAGTTGGTAATCAATATGTTGAAGGGGCCAATTTCACAATGACAAGGAAGACTTAATTTATATCTTAAGTGATCATTTCTTGCTTATATCTAGTCAACATAAAAATAGAAGTGCCTATGAAATCTATGATAAAAAACCATAGGGTTTTATTGGGAAACCCTAGTAATGGATGAGAGAAAAGATAAATAATTTCTAAGCTCATTTCTCTTCATCTGAACCTATGAACAATATATATGAGATGCACTTTAAAAACTCATAATGGATCTTATAAATCTAGAAATAGTGTTTGTAAAATCATGACAACTTTATATGACAATATTGTAACTTGCGTAATTATAAAACATGGTCTTCTCTCCATAAATATTGTCTATGATTGATTCTCTTAACATCAATGGCATCCATAGTGTTATCTCCATTTTGACATCAATAAAAATAATATTTCTAACAATCTCTCCCTTTGTCATTGATTGAAAAATAAATTCTCTAAATTTGTAATACATGGTATGCTCTTCCTCTAGCATTAACTATTACAAATTTTGGTATGAAAAACTTAAACTCATAACTGAGTTAAGTCCCTCTTTTCATGACCAATCCATCCCCCCAAGTCCCACCTACCTAGAAAAATAGTGCCACACAAAGATAATAACACCAATGCCACTCATGTCCATTTTTAGCACTATTGTTCAAGCTCATTTTTGGCCCCAATGGTCAATTTTTTTTTGTTCCCCATCCTTCTCCTTGTTGGCCTAACATGAGAAAATTCATTACATGACCAATAGATCCCTATAAAATCCCATTCAAAGATCATTTGGAGGGGGTTGGCAAATATTATCAAGAAAACAAGAATACAGGTGAAACCACTTAGGTAATCTTCCCTATTCTCTACATAAAACCATCTAGTATAGTCTTAAGCACATCTAAATCTTTGTATCAGTCCCTAGCCATCCTCAAGCACATCCTGTCTAGTATTTCTTTCATTCTCATATCAAAATTGTACCAAGCACTTTCAAAGGGAGAACTACATATGGCTTGATCCCTCTTCAGAATATTGGTATGTAGGTAGCCTGCCCACACATAGGGTGTGAAACACATCCAGTACATCTTACACACACTAACCCCTTTTCTCTATTTGCCAAAGTTTTGTTGAAGTACATTAAAGAAATAAAAACAAATAAATTTAACTCTATAAGGAGAACTACTAATAGTGGGGTTTTGTAAATTCATAGATAGGGTCACATAAACCTACCAAGCAAAACCCAAAAATCTCAGATCCTCAAGATAATATTGTCGAACAAGGACTACAATACCAGTGCCACTCTTATCCACCTTCAATGCTCATGTCCAATCAAAAAATGAAAGTTAGAATCCTATTATTGATAGTTTCCTAGGTTCTGATAGTGAATATCAAATCTATCTTAGTCATATCAACACAATTTAAGCTAAGTCTTATTTTCTCCCTCTTATTAATATTTTTTAGAAAATCTCTAATTACAAATAAATTTCACAAATTATTATCTTATTTACTACATATTATTTATTGATTTATCAATCTAGACCCTTTAACTAAATTAAGAATAATACACCAATATTCCCAAAAAAAGTTATATCATTTGGTGAACCTGACTTACTTCATTTATGTATAAAAACCCTAGAAACCCTAGGGTAAATTCCTACTGATTTTTCCTATAAATTTTTAAAATTTTTACTTGAGTATTTAAATCATAAATTCATTTCAAATTTTAAAATTTGGTAGTAAAATTTAAAATAATTTTCTTTCAAAGCCTAGTTGCCCATACTAGGTCCCAATAATTTTTTGAATTTTTACTAAAATATTAAAATCAAAAAATTCATACAAATTTCATAATTCAATAGTAATTTTTTTTCTTTTCAAAATCCTAGTTACACATACTAGGTCCTATTCAATCAAAAGTTTCCAATAATTTTTTGAAATTTTAGTTGCATGTTTAAATAAAAAATTCACTTTCAATTTCAAATTTTCATAGTAAATTTTTAAAATAATTATGTTTCAAACCCTGATTGAATATATTAGGTCCCATTACTTCTTGAGGTATCACCTTATATGTTTCTAAGCTTCGTATCCTTTTTATTCACATTGTAATTCCTTGTTTAGATTATATCCATTTAATCATTTCTATTATTATCTAATTTGTTTTCCTTATTCCACCTAAGTTCCTTTCATTTCTTCCCTTGAGATGAAGTGAAATAATTAGTGGAAATCCTCTTAAATTCACCTAGATTCCTTCATCTCGACTATATACTATGGATAAATAACTAGTCTAGACTCTAGCTATATGATCTACACATCTAGATTACACAAATTTCAATAAGAATAATTCAAAAAATGAGCAATATGAGAATAAAAATGATGATGTACACATTGATGCTCATGTTCCACCACATTAGACTATTGATCCACTTCTACCCATTATTGACAATGAAGTTATCCTCAATAAATATTTTATCCTAAAAAGTTTTCAAGAAAGACTCTAAGACTAGCCCTAAGATTATACTCTTATCTTGAAATCTATCATTAAAGTTAAAAATGCTCAAAAAGTTGAATCTTTCATTAATTTAGAGTAAGTAGTTTTAAATGACACTATAGGGGAAACTATGTCTCAACAACCCCCTATAGTAGCCCAACCTATCTCTATGCCACCATCTACAACTAGTACATCCCTATCTCTTGATGTAGCAGCCCTTGTGCAAGAGATAAGATCTCTTCAATCCAAGGTGATACATCTTAGGAAGGATGCCATTAGACCTACGTAGGATTTGGATTATTTTACTCTTCTCTATACACCATTGGCACATCACATTTATTCTACACTTTTACAACAAGGTTTTGTTCAACCCAAGATTACTCTATATTATGGCAAAGGGTGATCTAGAGACATATTTGAGATCTTTTCATGCATCATGCTTTGAATATGTACCCAATGACTGGTTACTTACCAATCTATTTCCATGAATCCTAAAGGATTATGATTTATAATGGTTTTACATTCTATCAAATTAGTCGATGAATACATTCAACAATTTATCTAACATATTCCTAGTTCACTTTAGCATCAAAATTGGTGATAAGGTTTCATATGCTCAAGTTGCATAACAAAAACAAATTCCAAATGAGCATCTCATAGATTATGTTCTTCTATATAAAACTATCTTGGATAAGATGAATAGCCCCATGGTTGATCAAGAGTCAAAGGATCTCTTCAAATAAAGTCTTATATCATCTTTGCATGAATCAATTATGTTTAAAATATTCTCTTCCTTCACTGAATTGTGTCACATACTAAAGGAAATAGAAGTCAAGTTAATTTCAATAGGCAAACTTAAGTACATAAGTATCTCATACATAAAAAACAAGAGTCATAACATAGTCCCATATAAATTAAATGTCAATAATAACAAGAGTCAAAATCAACCTATAGTTAATTTAGCTTTAGATCCCCCCTCAGTGAGTGGTTTTAACAACACCTCCTCTATGAACCTTCACCAACCTACCAGTTTCTCCATACAAAGTTTTTATTAACTATTAGATTGTAGCATCATATCTCTCCCTCATATTTGAGAAGTTGACCCAACAAATCCTCTTCCATGAAGATATGATCAACATGCATTTTGTGAGTTTCATAGGGCACCAGGTCATACAATAAATATATGTATTAGTTTGAAACAAAAGATACAAGATTTAATAGATGAAAATCATATTACTCTTGTCACTTTAGTTAAACCTTCTCAGGAAAAGAAAACTCATGATAAAGCATTGAAAATATTTTTAGATCCTTTTCCATAGCATTCCAAATAAGAGACAAGAGATACATCAGGGGTTCATCATGCATACCATGCACATCTCCCATCAGATACATATAGGACATCTTTAGTTGAGTTACATCCTTTGAGCAACATGATTGGTGTATCTAATTATAGAATTATAACTAGACCTTCCATCTCCTTCTCATATTAGGAGATTATTGAGGATGATACAGATTATAGTACCCTATGAAACTCACATTCATAGTCATCCTATTCATAGTGTTTTCATAGATAATGGATCTAGTTTGAACATGTGTACTATGACATTATTGTAGCATTTTAGATATCTAGAGTAGGATATTAACCTGATGGACATAGTTATAAGTGCATTCAATATGAACATATAAAGTTCATTAGGTGAGATTATACTTCCTTTACAGGTTGGTCTAACACATGTGGCCATAACATTCACTATTGTTCCTAGTCCAGGAGTTTTTGATATGTTACATGGGAAACCATGAATTCAAAAATTTGAGAAATAAATTCTATAGCTATTAGATTCATGAAATTCATTCATGATAATTATGTTATTATAGTTGGTGGAGTTTCATATGATTTACCACTCCCCACTTTAGAACAATCTTCTACTTTACAGTTACCAGTAGTTCAGTCAATAGATTTTATTTAGCCACTAGTTTTAGTTTCTCTACTAGTTATATTTCTTCCTCTAGTTATAATTTATACAAAGTTAAGGCATCCTTAGTTAGCACAGAGGGTTCATACACCTCCATAGCTTCAATATTCTAGACTACTTCTAGTTACATTGTTCAAACCCAAGGTAGTATCACTGAGATATCATGCATCTACTCACAAAGCACATGTTCGGCAAGCTTATCCTATTACAAAATGGGTCCATAAGATCCCTATAGTTACATCCACTTCTTAGTGTTATAGGGGGACCCCACACTTATTTTCTACTTCAGATATTTTAGAGCATTTACAATATATATAGATTTCAGATCCATAGTCTCAACTTTTCCATCATGTTTCACGATCATGCATGATTCCTCTCCTTGATATAGGACACCATGATAGGGAGTCTCCCATGAGAATAATTAGTTAGTATCATCCTTTCCCAACTTACCTATACATAATTTCTTATGCTTGCTTATACATAGTTCAAATATTTCACATTTAACAATTTAACATTTCAAAAAATAAAAACATTCAAATATGTCAAAAACAAAAAAAACATTTTGATTGTATGCATTATCCATGTTTTACATTTATACTATCATGTTAGACTTACACTTGCTATTATATGCTTAATTTTTGTCAATTTATCTACATTACCATGCTTCACTTGATCTTCTTTGAGTATGTATAGTAATATCTAGCTCTATGATTACTTCACTCTATCCATTGAGTGGGCATTGTACCTCCACATTCAAGACATACATTGATATATATATATACCAGTTGGGGGTGTCTTCTATATGAATACACCATTTAAGTTATGTAATTCCTACACCACACACCCTAGTTATCATGTTTATGTATATTATTCACTAACATACATAGATTACTCTATCGATACTCACTAGTACATAGCACATGTGTATTTCTTAACATATACCTAGTCTTGTACTAACATGTCTTGTATACATTCACTTCTTTATTTGATTAGTTAGATGTATTTCTAATTCTAGTTTATTACATGCTTTATTTTCTTGCTTAGCATTATCTTTATGTGATTGCATTTTCTTAGTTCTTATTTATTTCTCGTATGTGTCTTAGGATATTTTCCAATGTTCTTTTCTTATATTCATGTGTGTTCCTTATGACATTTTCCAATGTTCTTTGCCTATAATCCTCTATGTGATTATGGATTCCATACCAATTTGATTGTTTCAATTGTATGTGTATGTATCATTTGAACATGCCATGTATGATTAATTTCTAGTTTGAGTGATATGTGCCCATGTCCCTTATTTGATTGGCCCCTTGGCCACTCTTGTATGCTTCTTGCTTCTTATCTTGTGTGATTTTTGCTTGTTTTATTATCAATTATTTGCAATGCCATGATCCATATCATGCATTATTCATGTTCTCTTGGATGTCATGATGGACATCATACTCCATTCCTCCAACTAACAACTAAAAACTAATGAAACTTTAAATTCTAGTTTAGTACATTGAACATGTTATTACACTATTATATCTATCTAGGCATACCCCTATTGATCTGCCAATATCTCAATAAAAATCATGTTATATCTTGAGATATCTTACCAATTATCATTGCTATATCATGTATCTTTGCATCATAACATACTTATAGGGCTCTTTCTTCTGAGGGTAGTCATTGAAGGGTCTCCATTCATATTCTCTAAAGAGGGGGTAAAAAATAGGGATTTTGTCATAGATATCAAAACTCCTACCAACTAAAAAATTTAGTTTTAGAACAGTAACTAGACATAAAACCATTCAAAATGGACTAGGAAGATAATGAAGAATCTAGAACAGTCATTAGATTTAGCCCAGGACAATAACACTAAGACTAGACTATAGTGCTAGTGGCAATATTGTCCATTTCTAGTGCTCCTTTCCAAATATTAAAAAAACCAAATTTTTGAAAAATAGACAAAAAATTAAATTAAGTTATAGTTTTGTCAACTATAGTTTAGACCAAAATCAATAGTTTTAGTACAATTTTCTTAGAGAATCTAGATATAGTGGGCATCATGCATGGTATGGTGTCTCTCACTTATAGTTTTAGATATGATAGTTGGTAAAACTTTTAGATTAGAATCCATATTTTAGACACTAGTGATTAGTGGTAATGTGCATGGCACATTTGTTTTATTTCTTTTTGAGTTTAACATTAGCTAGACATTCTTAGTAGTTGCATGCCTTACTACATCTATAGGTGGTTGGAATCATTTTGGTTTGGATTTCATACAAGCCTAACTTCTAAGTTCTCCAGTTCATGAGTGGCTTCCATATAAGCTAGATTCTTAGTTTTGGAGTGGCTTTCATTTAAGCCTAATCTCCATCTTTTAAAATGGCCAAGAGTGGCCTAGTTTTTACATACATTTGGCTATCCACACCAACATTGTCAAATCATAATACATTTGGTGGCTTCAAGATCCATATCATATGACACGTATTTCATACTGATATTAGTTTACAACTTCACTTCATGGGGTAATTATGGATCCAAAGGATTACCTAGCCTTTGTATTCTTAAGCCACCTATTTAGAGGGATTAGACACATAGTCTAAACATCGATCAACACATGTATGACAACATAACTTCATTTAGTGGGTGAAGATGGAGCCAAAGGGCCAACCCTTTCATTCTTTATCCACTTATAGGGAATTAAGCACTCAACTCCATTCATGATATTAATCTTGGCTCAACACACATCTAACATCACCTAGTAGCACAATAGGTTTTATATTAGTACACGTACCTAGTGAGGTATATTCATTCATTTCTCTTCCTCTCTCTATCTTACCTAGACTTTTACATTCTTATTTTAGATATAACATATCTAGTAAGAAGTGATCTACTCTTTTTTTCACTTTCATATTTACACTTTATAGTGTGCTCTCTCTATGCACACCCATCATCACATAGCTTTATGGGCTTCACCCTCTTATGTAAGTTCAGGTACACTTTCTATTTTTCCTTTATCCTAGTATTGCACTTTGCTACATCACTATAATAAAGGGGGGGTGGAATTTAGTCATATAAAATTCAAAAATTAGTAACTTGAGCATGGCTAAAGACACCCAAACCATAGGTACCTCTTGCTTATTCTCATGACCCTCATAGGCTTGTTTTCACTAATTCTTAGTCATTCATAGCCTTCTAAATTTGATCCTACTTGAATGAGGACCCTCTTTTCATGACCAATCCATACCCCTAGGTCCCATATACCCAATACAATAATGCCACACTAAGAGAATAGCACTACACTAGGACAATAGTGCCAATGCCATTCCTACCCACTTTTGGTGTTGTTGTCAAGGCTCATTTTTGGACCCAATGGTCAATTTATTCTAGTTCCCCATCCTTCTCCTTGTCAGCGTAATGCAAGAAAATTCAATCCATGACTAATAGATCCCTATAAAATCCCATTTAAAGATCATTTATAGGGGGTTGAAAAATATTATCAAGCAAATAAGAATACAAGTGAAACCACTTAGGAAATCTTTCCTATTCTTTACATATATCCATTCAATACATTCCTAAGCACATCTAAATATTCACATCAATCCCTAGACATCATTAAGTACATCTAATCTAGTATTTATTACATTCTCATATCAAAATTACACCAAGCACTTTCAAAAGGAGAACTACATATGGCTTGATCCTTCTTCACAATATTGGCATGTAAGAAACATGCACACACACAGTGTATGAAGCACATATAATGCATCTTACACACACTAACGCATTTTACCTATTTGATAAAGTTTTGTTCAATTAAATTAAAGGCATAAAACTAAATAAAATTAGATCTATAGGGAGCATTGCTAATAGTGGGGCTTCAAAAATTCATAGACAGGTTCACACATACCTATCGAGTAAAACCCAAAAATATCAAATCCTTAGGAAAATAGCACCAGAAAAGGACTATAGTGATGGTGCCACTCCTATCTACCTTTGATGCTCTTGTCCAATCAAAAAATTAAAGTCAAAATCCTATTTGTGATAGTCTTAGGCCCGCATAGTGATTATCAAACCCTATCTCATTTGGATCAACAATATTTAAGCTAAGTCTTATTTTCTCCCTCTTATTACTATTTTTAGAAAATATCTAATTACAAATACATTTCACAAATTAGTATATTATTTATTGATTTATCAATATAGACCCTTTAACTAAACTAGGAACAATACACTAATATTCCCCAAGAAAGTTAAATCACATTGACATGTGATTCTTTAGGAGCAGCTTGAAATCTTGTAACCATGAACACTACTTGCATGATATCAGTGCTTGAGACAATTAGGTATAAAAAGATACCTATCATTGATCTATACAAAGTTTGATTTTCATCAAGGGATTCATCATTTCTACTTAGCTTATATCCAATTATCATGAAAGTACCTACTAGTTTGTTATCTTCCATTCCAAACTTATTGAGAATTTCCTTAACATATTTGGTTTGGGATATAAACAGCCCTTCATCAGTTTGTGTTATTTTTAGACTAGGGAAGAAATAAAGTTCTCCAAGCATAGACATTTCAAACTCATTTTGCATTTGAGTAGAATTTGTTTTGCACATTTTGTTGTTTCTACCACCAAAAAACATATCATCTACATATAAAACAATAATTAACATATGATCACCTTCTGATTTGAAGTACAGATTATTTTTTTCACATCCTTTATCGAATCCTTGTTATTTTAGGTAATAGTCTAATCTTGACTACCATGTTCTTGGTTCCTATTTTAGACCATACACATCTTTCTTCAGTCTATAAACATAATTTTCTTCTCTTGATAGTTGAAAACCTTTAGGATATTCTATGTGGAATTCCTCTTTTAGGTTCCCATTTAAGAAAGTAAACTTAATATCCATTTGATAGAATTTGAATTTTTTATAAATAGATAATGATAGAAACATTATTATGGCTTCCAATCTATCAATCAGAGAAATTTTTTTCTCAATATTTATGCCTTTGACTTATTCATATCCTTTGCACACCAATTTGGCCTTATTACTAATAACAATTCCATCCTCATTGAGTTTATTTCCAAAGACCCACATTGTACCTATTACATTATTGTTTGAAGGTCTTAGAACTAATTCCCATGTTTTGTTCTTCTCAATTTAGCTTGTTTCTTATTCCATGGATTTTATCCAATTTTCATCCTTGCTAGCTTCAACATAGTTCTTAGGCTCAATTTCAGATATTAGAGCAAAAATTACTTGTTCCATGTTCATTTCAACTCTTATCCTTGTTTGAAATCCTTCATTTTTATTGCCAATTTTCTACACTATAGGATGATTCTTTTGAACAAATCTTGTATGTGCCTTTTCATTTATTTCCTTAGGCTCTTCATTAGCTACTTCCTCTTTAGAATTTGATTCTTATTTACAAATTTATTTATCAGGTCTAACATGTTTTAAGCCTTCTTCAATCTTGACATTAATACTCTCTACAATATTTTGTAGCCTTTCATTGTAGCATATGTATGATTTTTTTGGGTGGAGTAACCAAGAAATATTCCTTCATCACATCTTGATTTAAAGTTTCCCAAGTTGTCTTCTTTTCCCCTAATGTAGTATTTATACCAAACACTCTGAAATACTTAACAAAGGTAGGTATTACATACCGTACTTCATAGGGGGTTTTATCATTGTTTACCCTTAGTTGAACTCTATCCAAGATATATATTGTTATTTGTAATACTTCTCTCTAGTATCCATTAGGTAACTTGGTCTCTTTTAGCATTATTCTAGCCATCTCCTTAACTATTCTATTATTTCTTTCAACAACTCCATTCTATTGTGAATTCCTTGTTTTAGAGTAATGCCTTTTGATTCCATGCTTCTCATAGTATTTTATGAACTCATTTGAGTTTAATTCACCACCTCTATCATATCTTAAGCATTTGATTTTTCTTCCAATATCAGTCTACACCATGGCCCTAAAGATCTTAAATTTTTCAAATGCCTGAGACTTATCCTTCAAAAAGGTTACCCATGTCATTCTTGAGTAATCATCTATTAGCAACATGAAGTATCTTTCTCCTTTGGATCTTTTTTCTTAGTAAGACTAGAAAGATCAGTATGAAGTACCTCTAAAGGCTTTGTAGTTGCATATTATTTTGTTTGAAATTTGACCCTTATTTTCTTGTCTTGTTGACATTCCTTACAAGTAGTGTCTGTAGGTTAGGTTATCTTAGGCATATTCCTAACACACTTATTTGAGCTCAATTTTACTAGGTTATCAAATTTGATGTGACCTATTAGTCTATGCCATAACTAACTCTCATCAATCTTTCCTATTAGGAAACTATTACCATTTATGTCACTTAGATTATAAATATCTCTTTTAGTTATTTTCCCTTATGTAACTAGTCTTCCAGATCTCCTTATCTTACAACCTTATACATTAAATATGACCATGTATCCATTGTCACACATTTTCCAAACACTTAACAGATTACGTTTCAATCCTTAAACATAAAGGACATCATGTGTAGTAAATTTTCCATCTATGTTAAAGGTTTATTTACCATGGATATTTACTACAATATTGTCTCCCAAGGTGACAAAACCTTAAATTTACTCAATTTGTTGAACTTGATTTTGTTACCAGTCATATATTTAGAGAAACCACTATCTATTACCCACAAATTATGTTACTTAACATGGAGTGTAGTTTGACCCATCATAGATTATGCAACTTTCTCATATTTCACTTTCCACACATCCTTAGGTTTCTTGTTTGGCTTATTTTTCCCATTTTTAGATACTTGTGAACCTTTATTCACACTAGGAGGTATGCCTTTCTTTTCACTTTGTATTTTTGGTCTTACAAATTTTTTTCTACATTATTTAGCTATGTGAAAAAAATTATTATAGCTATAGAATATTAAATTTATATCTAACAAGGGTGTAAATGAATTTATGCTCACAAAGTTTTTTATCCTTTTATGTATAACTCTACAATCACTAGCCCTATGACCAAACTGATTATAGGTATGAAAATAACCATAGAAAAATGAGGAATACCTAGTCACAGCATTTTTTTATGTAGGATGAAGAAATATTCTTAACTCTAGATTATTCAAGTCTTTCACCCTTATGTAAACATCTGCATCATCTACATTTATCTTTTGCATCTTCCTTGAGTTTTTAGATGTACTAGTTATGGGACTTTTCCATTTTTCAAAACTAAGACCAGATTTCTCTTTTGATGGCTTTTGAGAGTTGATCAATTTATCAATAATTTCCAAACCTCCTTTGAACTTTAGACCTTTTTCTATTTTTTCTTTAGATTTTTCAATTTCTTTTCTCAAAGACACTATTTATACTTCTAACTTCATGCATTTATTAGATTCAGAATGTAGTTCAAATCTGACTACATCTTCTATTATTTTAGCCTCTTCAACTTGTGTCTTTAGGCAAACTACCATCTGATCATATTTTTTAAGACTTTTAGATACTTTTTCAATCTCTTTTTGGGCCTACTTATTCTATTTTGAGTTCTCTTTTATTCTATTTTCAATTTCATCTAGATCACAAATGAGTTTACCCTCTAGATCCACTTCTCCTTCTTCTTCTTCTTCATCTGAGTCTTCAACTTCTTCTTTTTCTTGATTCATAGAGGTTGATTCTAATTTCATTAATAGGGATTCATTTACCTCATCCACAAAGGCATAATTATGGTCATCATCTAAGGTATCACACACATCCAATGAATCACTATCTTCTTTTATATACAAGCCCTTCTTATTTTTGAATAAGTTTTCATTCTTGGAGTAGTGAGGTTTCATATTTTTACTATCTTATTCTTTCTCAAAGTTATCCTTTTTATTATAATGGCACTTAGTAGAAAACATTCTTACCTTACCATAGTTAGAGCATTTAAAGGGTAAATTGCCTTTGTACTTTAAAGACCTTATTAATTTTATAACAAAGTTGGTTTCTTCTTCATCATTCTTCTTAGATCTAGATGTAGGTTCTTCTAATTTTACTTATTGAGATGCTTTGAATTTAGATTCTCTCATGAAAGTGTTTGTTTCTCCCATTCTCATTTCATAGGATGTGAAGGTTCCATACAACTCATCGATAGTGATTTTATGAAGATCTCTTGCTTCCTATATTGTAGAGATTTTAGAGGCATACCTTGATGGTAGAGATCTTAAGACCTTTTTGAAAATGAACAAATATTTCATCTACTTTGAGGAGGTAGTCTTTAATTTTCTCTTCTTCATTCATTTTGAGACTTTTAAACTTGCCTTTGTATGCTCGTATCTTAGTCTAATTTACCTTATCATTACCTTCATATATGCTCTTCAACTTGTTCCAAATATCATGTTCATTTTGAAAATGCATTACTTTGACAAACTTTGGGTTAGAAAATCCACAAATGATAACATTATTTGCCTTGACATTTCTCTCATATGCCTTCTTTACATCCTGATTAGTAGGAGTTGTATATCCATTTACAATAGACATCCATAAATCAAACCCTAATTAAGATAAATATGCTTCCATTATAATGATCTAAAATACATAGTTTTATCCATCAAATAGAGGTGATTTGTTTGATGAATATCCTTCTAGAATATCCATTTGTGTTCACTATCCAAGATCTACCTGAGATTATTAAGCTTCTTCTAAGGAACCAAAGCTCAGATACCAATTATTAGAATAAAACTATCTACTGAGAGGGGGTGAATTAGTATATTGATTAAAATTAGTATTTTAACACTTTTTAATGAAATTTGAAAAGGATATTCAAAGCTCACACACACATATTCATAATACTAAATATATGTGGAAAACCCAATATGGGAAAAACCACAATGAGAATAGCATTTAGAATCTATTATCCTAATCCATCCTCATAATTAAAACCTCCCTAGTTATAATGTTTAAGGGTACAAACTCTAAGGATATACCAATATCTTGATTTAAGATATCCTACTCTAAGGAAGCACCTAATCCCTAAAGAGCACCAACTTGGCTCTTCTAATGGAACTTACCAATTAGATCTATTATGGAGTTATAACTCTAGATTACGAAATTAAATCAAAAATGAATCCAGTTTTATGGTAAAAACTTGCTTTATAATTACTCATACTTTTTACTTCTCTCTTCTTCTTTGCCTCTCTCACTTTAATTCAACTCCATTCCACACTTAGTGTATGCATGTATGTATGTATTATATTTAAGTCTCACATTTTCTATATGTTCACACTTGATTATTAACACATCACACTCCATTCCTAGATTCATTTAATCTATCTTTAACAATAAGTTTCCTATTTCTTGATTTCATGCACCACCACCATAATTCTCTATCTTTTACTATTTTTATCATATATTAGGCTAGATATTTGATACACATGACATATTACTCAATTTTGATAAATCATAGTGACCAATATGTTTCTCTATGTCGTATAATACATATTTTTGGAGTGTTCTATCATTTTATTATTAAGATAAACAAATCTTTAAATATTGACCATCGATCTTAAGTTTCATGCCATGATCTAATGATCCTCATTCAATTGTACCAACTTTAAAATGTAACCTTAAGATCAAACTTTGGTAGGCTCACATGCTCCGTTAGATCTTTATGAGCTTCTAAATTTTAATGTTTCAACTTTAAAATGCAGCCATTGAGCTTTGATCCAAACTCCCATGTAACATAAGATATTCAAATATAACACAAACTTTACCTCTTATTTATTGATAAACATTGCGAAACTGATCTCATCTTGCTACTTCTTGATACTTTGAAACACATAACACACTATCAATTTCCTCAAATTAGCTTGTTCTTTAACTCATTAAACATCATACACTAAAATACATGTGCTTTCTTGGTCTTCATTTCATGATCACATGGTCACCATTAGATCCTTTGATAGATTAACATTCTCATTGTATCTCTTCTTGACAATCTCCCATGAATGTGACACTTGGTACCCTCACATGCCTTCTATATTATTGTTAGTCTTCATGCTTGTGACACTTGGCATTCTCACATTAATCATTGAATATTTGAATTTGAACCACACCATAGATCTACTACTTGAGATCTATGATTATAACATGGGTCATCAACACATTCATTCTCAGGTACTTTAACTTATTGACTTTGTTACACATCATTGATCTACTACTCAAGCTCTATGATTATGACACATGTCATCAATGCATTCATTCTTAAGTACATTTGACATATTAACTTTACTACTCATCAGTAGATCTACATAATGAAATTAAGCACACACCATTGATCAAACTCAAACAAATATTAAATTGAGGACTTAGTAAATATTAAAGGATTTGATCATTGTTATGAGTTGATAATCACTAGGTCAAAGGGGCTGGTTGTATAATGATGAGGAAGAATTAAGTTATAACTTAAGTGACTAGTTCCCACCTATATCCATTTAACATAAAAATATAATTTATTGTGAATTCCATGACCAAAAACCATAGGTTTTTATTGAAAAACCTTAGTAATGGCTGAGAGCTAATATAAATCAATTTTGAGCTCATTTCTCTTCATCTAAACTTGTAGACCATATATATGAGATGAACTTGAAAAACCCATAATGGATCTTCTATCCATTTCTCTAAAAACATTTGAAAATACTCTCTATAAAAGCATGACAAATTTATATGACAATATTGCAACTCGTGCAATTATAAAACATGCTCTTCTCTCCATCAATCTTGTCTATGACTGATTCTCTTGACATCAATGACATTCGTAATGCTAACTATCTCCCTTTTGACATCAATGACAATCATATTGCCAATAGTAAATACTTAGTAACAATCCACATCTAGGTTTTACCTTCGTTATGATTCCACATAGTTTTTAAGATCCAATATTAGGACAAATAGAAAGATCACGCTAATATAAACCCTTTGGCCCCGACAAAAAATCCTAAGTATTTCAAAATTCTAAGATAGATGGAACTATCACATTACTTATAACCCTTCATCCCCCACAAAATAGTCCCAAGTATTTCAATAATATGGGATAAATGGTACTATCATGTTACTCAAAATACATCATAGTTCAAAAAAACTTTTGTAACTTATCAGTAAATAAGTTATTATAGTCTATCTACATGAAAAGACCATGTTAACCAAGATAAATCTCAATTTATGGAAAATTCTAAGTCATCTGAGTTATATGGCCCTTGAGATCAAGGCACATTGTGAAACCTTATTAACCCACAAAAAAAAAGGTTAAATTAAAGTTTAATGACCCCAAGCCTAAGTATCTTAAGATTATAAGGTCTTAGGTCTTGATAGTTGGCATAATTTCATTAACCCAGAGCTTCAATGGAAAAAATCAAGTTAATGGGCCTATGTCCCTGAGGTTTTGAGCCTCCATATCTATGATATCATGCCAAAAATCAACATCTTAGTGCCCAAATCCCTCTTAAAGGACATACATAATTCAAATTTCAAAAAACCATGGCCCTAAATATCTAATTTCTTGTAGCCCTGAAGTCACTCCATATGGATCATTTATATTAACTCATAGCTTTGGAGACTATAAAACAAGATAAAGAGTCTAAACATCTCAGGTGAGTGATAAATATACAAGTTTCATGATTATAGAGATACATAGAAAGAGTATAACCAATAATTTTGACAACTAAGCAAAAGGTCAGTAATAAAGATATTGACCCCTATATTAAATGAGATGACTAGACACATAAATTAATGAAAATTGTCCATTTAGAAAATAAAAAAAACCATCAAATGATTAGAAAATTTAAATCAAAATGGGAATAAAATAAAAAGGTCATTATTTGTATTGATGTTTCACAATTTATGTATTTAAGGCACATGATTTGGCAACATATGTGAAATCAAAGCAAAGACACGTCACTTCTTGTTAATCAAACATTGCAATCCTGAGCTCTTGAGTGACCAAAAGCCCTAGTTTTTTTAATGAATCTATAAGAGAATCCATATAGTTTGTAAATAAAATACACATTCTTATATTAATAAAATGGCTTTCCTAATAACAACACTCATCCAGGTTTTTTTTGCATATTCCATTACTATAAACACTAAATAGACAAACACTATATTTGATAAAAGTGCCCCATATTTTAATTTTCCATACTATTCATCCATATATAATATATTATATTCAATACCACCATAATATTCATAAGATAATTTACACCAATAAGATAAACATTACATTCGTGACTTGATGCTAATCAACACACCATAAGGCTCCATCAAGAGGCTGTAAAACTAGAAGTAATTCCCTATATCAATTTACTATATGATATGCTATTTACTTTGGGGACAATATGATTTTTTTATAATTAAAAACTATAATCACATATGTTTCTATATGAGCATTTTAGAGGCACATTAGGCTTTCAGGGCCTGATGTTGCCTCTAACCAAGTCTCAAATAACATATAGCTTGATCACAACACTTTAGGAGGAAAATTGAAATAATGGATAGTGAAGGGAAAGAGTTTGAACCCAAGGATGGTATTTCATCCAATAATATAATCAAATTTAGGACCATTATTAGAAATAAAATGGCCCTTATAAATAGAATATATGGTTTTGTTAGCATTAATTACATGCAGGTGAAATGATTCCCATTGTTGGACATTACCCTAACTTCTAATAAAATTATTTATAGAGAAGATATTATTAGTGTTGAATTAAAGGCGTGTATATTCAAACATGAACAAAGGCTAATTTACAATTTTTTTATTATATTATGTCATATTTATTGGATGTAATCCTTTATATGGTTTATATATCCCATAGAGAACTATGGCATCACTCTATAAAATATGTGGATAATAGAATCCATGAGGACTATTATTTCATGTTTGTCTATAGATTTTTAGAATGAGATTACAATAATTTGTGAGGAAATTTATCCTTGAGTATACCAATCCATTCATTGCACTTATATGCCAAGCTTATCTAATAATTTGAGAATAAGCATAGCCAAAATGGGGGATTAGTAGTACTATCTAAATTCTACCATAATTAGAACTGAGGGAATAAGGTAACACACTATATTTTTACCATTCCACATTCTAAACAAGATAGTTGAACAAGATATTTCCACCAATTATATAATAGTGTAGATGAGGAATTAAAAATCAAACATCATCTTACTATTACGAGAACCCACTAAGCATCAAGAAGATCTAGTTTGTAGTGAGGGAATACTTCAATCAAGTGGGAAAGGTCTGATACTATTACAATTTAAAATTGTCCCAATTCAAAGAATGGGATCCCAAGGGAAAAATTAGAAATTAACTTCAAATCCTCAAGGAGAAGGGTTAACCCTTAGATATGGTCACTAGGAGTATGAATATGATGCTATCTTTTTGAATGCATCAAATGATTTTGATTTTTGGACCCACATGAGGGACAAATAAATGCCAATGATTGTTACCCATGACATTCAATATGACCCATACATTAAAAAAAGAGTATGAAAATGAGATGGTAAGGTAGGAATACCAATCCTAGAGACATCAATAGCCTCTAAAATATCTATATGATCTAGTATAGTAGGACTAACCTTCCTCTTCTGTAAAAGAAGAGACCAATCTAAAAGAGGGAGAACCTAGTAGACAAAGGGAGGAAAACCTCTAGATTATGAAGGAAAACCTTAGGGATATTCCTAGTCCTCATCTACCCTCCACTAATTCAATTACTACCATCATGGGCACATCCACTACATTTTATAGGAATGCACATCCTTAGGATAGGCAAACAAGCACATTCTATTTACCACCACTCTCTCCACTTACAACAAATAAGAAAAAAATTCTCCCAAAGTTTCTTCAAGCTTACTTCTCATCTATTTCCTCCACTCCTCCATACACTTAATCACCTCAAGTAAATTCATCTCCATCCATTAACACCAATGAGGATATGTCTCCTGAAATAATCCCTACATACTAATCCCATCTTCATCCATCATTCCCTCCACCATTATTTTTCCACTTCCCATTCCTTCACCACCACCTATAGTGGTATTACTACTATGGTTATTTCACTATTTTCACCTTCTCCATCACATATTATTCCCCAATATTCACCTACCAAACAAAATCTAGATTCATCCCTACCTCCTTCAAATTCTAAAAAATGGAGAAAAGACCATCATGAAGTCTTACAACTCTAGGAGGATCTCTTGATCAGGTTATAGAGGAAGAAGAGTATAGAAATTTAGTATCTCTAATTGATTATCCTATGGATGAGGAGGTAAGAAATAAATAAACAAGGAAGGGACCTAATCAAAGGTTAATTAATAAAAGTTACCAATATGAAATAGAAGAGGAGGTGGAGTTAGAATAGGCCATAACAATGAGCTTGGGAACTTTGTAATAGGAATAAACTTTAGTTGGGGCACTAGACCATTAAATCCTTATTAAGAAAAAGAGGCAAGATATCAATAATTTGGTACCTTCTATTTATTATTATATTACTATTGTATATACTGATTCAAATTTTACACCCACCCTTACAATGCCATCATTGCCTAGTTCAATTGATTCTTATATACATTCAACA
>JARHVA010001244.1:530000-557500 GCA_037957365.1 Torreya grandis | reverse complement strand
TAACTTTTTTTCCTCACACGTAAGTGTATACACCTTCACTACCAAGAGAGAACCTCATAAACAAGAGATTGAAGGTCCTTATGAGTTATGGACTCTCCATTTAGATGGAGCCAGATCAAAGAAATGTTTAGGTGTGGGAATATATTTTATTGATCCATATGGTAAAAAATATCTAACTACTAATAGACTGTAATTCCATTACACCAATAATTGAGCTGAGTATGAAGCTCTAATATTTGGTCTATAGTTTACACTCAAGCATAACATCAAGTAGTTGTAAATATTTAGTGATTTAGAGTTTATTTTTAAGCAGATAAAATAAATTCAAATGTAAAATTACTTACTTGAAAAAGTATAAACACTTTTCATGGGATCTAATATAATCCTTTGAAGCATTCAACACTGGGGCCATCCCAAAGGAAGGAAACTACGTGAAAAAACTACTAGTAGAATCAACTACCAATATATCTCCACTACAAGAATCCAAAATGCATAAATTCTTGATGGATATGGTTACTTGTCCCTGTATTCTATAAAATGTAGATAACTTATAGGAATTTTAGTGTGATCGAAAAATTGTATAATTTATGAATAGCTCTAAAGCCTTTGAGTCCTAGGTAATATATGAGAAACATGTTGAACATATGAACATAGGAGATTTTGGAGAAGATAATTTATTATAGTTGAAATAGAACCAAATTCATATGGGAATGATCTCATTAGAGTGAGATTCCAATAAGGATCCATAAGATCAAAATAAAAAATAGTGTAAAGTGACTAAGTCTAATTTTGTGAAAGAGAATCTAGGCACTGACCATAATCCCTAGTATGTAACCATTGTCTTGAGTAGTAATGAAAATTAGAAATAAATGTTGAGAGGTATGATTATAGAATAAATATATGTGATAACCTACATATATGAATATTTTAAGGTCTTTTACACCAAGGTCATTTGTAACCATTGTCTTGAGTAGTAATGAAAATTAGAAGTAAATGTTGAGAGGTATGATTATAGAATAAAAATATGTGATAACCTACATATATGAATATTTTAATGTCTTTGACCCCAAGGTCATCACACATACCACCCACTAAAGCTATAACATAAGTCCTTCAGGTAAAGATAGAGGCCAATAAATCTAATTATATAACCTCTCATCTAGATAGAAGTACAAAAATAAACTAGATGATAAGATTATTTGTCCAATCAAGCACTCTACCTAGGTATCTAGCTTGGTGCCATCCAAGAAAAATAATAGATAAATTAGGGCATGTGTGGACATTATAAATCTAAACCAAGCATAAAAAAAGGGAAACTATCCATTTACCTCCATATAAAAGGTAATTCAAATTTTTAGTGGATCTAAGATGATGTCCTTCTTGTATGGATTATAAAGCTATAATTAAGTGTTACTATAAGTACAAGATAAAATTAATAAACCCTTCACAACCAAGTGGAGAAATTTTGAATACAAAAGGATTCCTTTTGGCCTAGTCAATGTAGGGGAAATATTAAAATAAGATATGGTATTTGAATTCTAGAGACTCATTATAAAATGCATCATCTTCTATGTGGATGACTTAATAATTTTTTCAAAGGATAGATTTGATCATGCATACCATCTATAGAGAGTGTTTGATAGGTGTAAAATACATGGATTATCACTCAATACCAAGAAGAGTATATTTAGAGTCATTGAAATAAAAATGTTAGGCCATGTCATCACTAAGGATGATATCTCCATTAACCCGAAATGAATCTATGACATTTCCAAGATAAAAGATCCTAACAATAAGAAAGATTTGAAGTCTTTCTTTGGTAAGATAAACTTTTTAAGAAAATTCATTTATAGATTTACAAATATTATCAAGCCATTGAATGTTTTGTTCAATTAAGATGCTAAAATAGAATAGACAAAAGATGCCAATAAATATTTATAAAACATCAAAACTCTATTTCTCAAGTTCCACTTTTGATTATCTAAGATTTCACTAAATATTTCTACCTTTATTCATTTGCCTCAGAGCATGTTACAGTAGTTGTACTCACACAAAATGTAGATGACAATGAACATCCAATTACTTTAATGAGTACCAACTTGAAAGATGCATTTGAAATATTCCATGTTAGATAAATTTATATATGCACTGATCAAAGCTATCAAAAATTTTAGGCATTATATTTTGAAGTAAAAGATGTATGCCATCATTCCTAACCTAAATGTCAAGCTCACACTCGACCAAAATAAATTATGTAAAAGAAGAAGAAAATGGGTGAAAAAATTACAAGGGTTTTATGTTTAAATTGTAGACACTTAATTTTAACCAATTTCATGTCTAAACTACATTTAGAACAACCTTTTGAAATTACATCCAATTTTAACCATAAATCTCCAACTAGACCAAATTTACCTACATAACTATTATTTAAACATAAAATCACAATTATGCATCCCTAATTAGGGCAATGGATTATATTAAATCATTTATTTTATCCAGTGCATCCTAAATTAAATCATCCCTTTATAAGTGTCTTTATAGGCCAACTAAGTGGACATTTAATTGACAAAAAAACATTGCAAAGTTTACATTTTTTCTAATTTACAATTAATTACCTTGATTAATTATCTTAATCATTACTTTAATGGGAAATTATATGGATTTGAATTATCCTATTTTACTAAAATACAAAATTGAATTATGGAATCACATAAGTGATGTCATAGGGGCAAGTCAATGGAGTGGAGTAGATTGTGGGTAAGGTGGCTTATGACATGGCCACTTACTCACACTATTACATCTATTACACCCATTTTACACATTCAAGAGGAAAAATGATTGAAATTTATTCCAATGTGATTTTTATACCCGAAAAGTCCTTAAATGACATATCTTACACATTCCAAAGGTGTAATCATGGATTTGACAATTAATATCCATATTAGGATGAGATGAAAGGTCCATATAAGTTTAGGGAATTTATAAATAAAACCCTCTCACCTCTCATTTCATCAAACTTCATAATGTAAACTTTATCTATTGGATTATTCTAAGAAGCTTCATCAATTCTCTATCTCTCTCTCATGTCAAGCCAAATCCAATACCAAGTTTAGACAAGGAGAGGTTCTCACCATGAAAGGATCTAAGCATCAATGAAGGCTTATAAATTTACAAGCTAACCTCAACCATTTTATATTTAAGGGAAGTAAAAGTGTTGTTTTTATCTTTCTAATTTACATTTCCTATTCATTAATCACATAACTCAACCTAGGGATTAGGATTGAGAAGTTATGTCTTTCAGTAGTTTTGGTGTTATTCACTAACAATTGACTAACCTCCATTAGATTATTGATTTACATAATTACATGCATAGTGAGACACACTTAAAGGATTGAATTCATCACAAAACCATTTTTAGACAACTAGAATTCTTCTATTTACTATAATTGGCCTCTTAGAAAGTTAATTCTCTCTCTTTTCCTCTAAAGCTCTATTAAAACCTATTCAAGATCAAATGGAAAATTCATGAATGTGTAATGGTGAATTTTGAAGCCTTACCAATGAAATAATTATATAAAACAATTAAATTATGTGAAACATTAGCAAAACAATTCTAAAACCATAAAATTGTCTGAACTATTTTTTATGTTTTCTACCTAACAAGTTCTAATAGTGAAATTGTGCACTCATCAGTAAAATTACACTTGATAGTAGAAAAATCATTTTGAATTTTATAAAAATTATTATTAAATTTTGAAATCATTTACATTCTGCTCTTTCATTTTATATTAAATTATGAAATTGTAAACATTAATGGAAAAATTATTGACCGTATTAATGAAATTGTAAATCCTAATGGTGAAATAATCATCACCATTTCTACTCTTCCTATATCAAGGTTAAAATTGGTGAATTAATCATTCTCAGTAGTAAAATCATCATTTCATATAGTGAAATCATTTGGATCATCAAATAAATTGATATTGAATAGGGAAATCATTTCTTACATTTTGTTCTTTCTTTGTGTATCTATGAAATCATGGATCTTAGCATCAAAAATGTAAAACCTAACTATGAAATTTTTTCACTTATTTTCTCTATTTTTTTGCTTCCATTTAAATCATGTTATTTATTAGTGAAATTATTCTTAAAAATAGTGAAATCATAAATTGTATTGATAAAATCATCTTCATCAATAGAAAAAATATTCTAACTATTATGTGTTTTCTATCTATAGGTTTCAAACAATGAAATTGAAGGATTTGGTAATGAAATCAATCTATTTAATCACAAAAACATTCTAATTTGAAGCTGGGACTTAAACAAATCACAATTTTTAGATCCTTTTGGCTCAAAACCACTTGTTTCAAACTTACAATCATCTTATGTTGCAGGTCCTTGACCAAAGAGTGGTATTTTGAGTTAAAACAATTCAATTTTATCTCACATTTTGATTTCAGCACTAAAATGAATCTACACTTCAATTTAGGTTTAATAAACTTGTTCATTTTCAATTTAATTTAATTTAATTCAAATTTGTTTGATTGATTTATTGTCTTGTGGGGTTATTTCTATATGTATGCTCCCCCATTTTGGGTGACTTAGAAACATAAAAGTTCTTATTTGTCTTTTAATTTATTTTTTATTTGACTTAGTAGGGTAGATTTCATCACCTTCCTACAAGTCTTTAGGTGTGCATTGACCTAGGAAGTGTTATCCTAAAATTTTAATAAACTTAACTTATTTGGTGGGATATATAAATTGAGGAATGTGTTCATTATGAAGACTTGGCTTTGTTCTTACACAAAGTCACAAGAGGAAAGTAACCCCAAATATTTCTTTCTAATATTCAAGGTCAATGTGTGGTAGCCATAAAAGGATAAGTCTTAGAAATGAGATTGAACTTCTTCATTGACATATTTTATCTCATATACCATGAGGTATATAGGCATCATCTAGATAACCCATTATAAAATAGAAACCAAACCCCTAATATGGTATCACTTCATTAAAATCCTTATTGCTAAAGGTTTTATGAAGGAACAAGACCCTATTACAAATGGCCCAATATTGTATTGGTTATTAGGTTTCTTTTTTTTATCGCAGACCATTGATTGATGTGGGAGTGCATAGGTAACATCTCATTAATATCACTTTGATTATACAAAACTTGAGAGAGAAACGGGTGTAAAAACCCTAATGATAATAGTAACAATTTATTTAATGAATATTTAAACTTTTAATCCTCTCTCAAGGAAAGTGTTTCATAAGAATCAATTGATGTGATGCAAACCCATGTTAGCTATTAGATCTCCTTGTAATGCTTATGTTTTATTACTTGGTTATTATTGGCCTTATAAGAATTTTATCTTGATGGATCAAGTCACTCTCTTGAACCCTTTAGTAACCTTTTACCCCCATGAATGGTCCCTTTATGGTCTTTAATTGATGATACAGTGTAGTATTTTGGGAGGTCTTAGTGTAGATTGAGAACCTGAATAAAGTTTTGGTTGAGTGAGTGATCCAATGGTGAAAGGAGAAGACAACATGTTAATTAAAATATTTTGAAACACTTTAAACAAGATTTAAGGTTAATTTTATTATTTTTGAGAAGAAAGTCTAGAATTGTGAGTGAAGGACCCAATAGGTCTTCATGATGTTCAAGAATTTAGGAGCATGAAGAAGATCTACATAAAATCTTAGTAGTTCATCAAATATTTGAAGGAAAAAGATGACTAGAATAAGACTAAAGTAACTATACTATCTTAACACATAATTTAGGAATGAACATGATAGTTTGGTTGTGAATTTAATAATTGTACTTGGGAAATCAACTAAAGTTAAAATATTACATGAAAAATGATGTATTTTATGCCATGAATATCCCCTACAAGTTTGGTGTCTTGATGTGTTTCCTATCTCAAGATATAAGCCTTGTAAAAAGGTCTAATAGTGTAGGATGTGTTGGGGAACATCAAATTAAATCCACAAAAACTAGCCATTTAGATTCAAAATCTTTAATAGGATCCTAAGAAGGCATGCAAGACTATTAAATGTCAAAATAACAATCAATAAAATTAAAGATCAATGTCACACATGTGCTTTTATAAGTCAATAAGTCAAGATACTTCAAGGGTGTACATTTAATCATGAAAATTAAAGTTCAATAATGATCATGAGGTCAAAATGCTAGGATATCTTAAGATTAAATGCATTGGTGCTGAATGTCATGATCATGATGAATTAGTGGATCAATGGCAGGCATTTAATCAAACATATCAAAGATCGATGGAATGTATTCTACCATGCCATGGAGATCAATGATGTGAATGAAGTTGATAAGTCAATGAACGCAAATTACATGCAAGGCTGCCACATGGTGAAAGAACATTAGCTAGATGAAGACTGACATTAGATCCTTAGTACACTGGGCTACCAAGTATCATAATCTTGAAAGATTGGATCATATATCAATGGTCAGTATTGAAGGTCAAATACAAGAGACTATAGAGGATATTGATGGAGTGAATTTGATTTAATATCTAGGAAGCACAAAATGGAGACATATGTCTAGAATGATGACAGCCATATTTTAAAATATGATAAGTAGTGTGGTAAGGAGATACCACATAGGAAGACATATTAGATTAAATATTTCACCACCCAAGCATGAAAATATATAAATACAAGGTAAAAATATGATTTGGGTACCACATAATAAAACACTACAAATTTATATGCCACTATTGAAGCTCATTTGAGACCCTTGGTTTGAATATTTAGAATATATAACCCCTATTTTTTAAGGTTGCACTATGTTTCATGACTATGTTTATTTTTATTTGAAGGGGATCCACGTGTATAATGAGCTATTGAATTCCATAATTATCAGGAGTAGAACAGGTTTATTTAAACCTAATAGAGATCAAAAGTGGGCTACTAGTTGTTGGAATGAGACTAAACATATGGTGGATCTTCATCAAGATTATGACTATAGGAAAACAAATAAATGGGATTGGTTTTCATATATAATGGACCTATGTTCAAGGTTTGGATATCAAGTGTCACTATTGTGTTTCTTAACCAAATTAGAGTAATTTTTTTAGTGTCAAAGGCAATTACTTTGTATTATTTCCATTTTAATATCTTTTGCATCAGCTGGTTGGCAGCTTAAGGGGCCCAAGGTGATAGAGCCAAAAGAATGATCAACTAAGGTTCTATCTTATCACCTGGTGTGTGCTCTCCACCATAACATGTAGATGCTCCTATTATATTAAAAAATTGAGCTCAATCTAGTAAATGAGGACTCTTAATTTTTTACAAGGCAAAAATGTTGTCAAAATTTGTATTGCAACACTTATTTGATACAATAAAAAACTGAATTCCTCCATTCCAAAGCAAAATTGAAGTGTGTATTATGAATCAATTGATGTGGTTAAGTGAATGTATGCTTTCATTTTCCTCTATCTGAGTTTTCTCACCTTCATGAAGATTTTTGTATCTCTCACAGGTCATTCTAAGTGCCATAGATAGTTCATTGATTAGTTTGAAAGTGGACAACTTCCCTCCCATACTAGATTGATAACTAGTTAGTGACTTTTTGTGAAATAATTATGTGAAAAATAATAAAATAGTGAGTTAACTGATATTTTTAGGTTTGATAGTGTGTTATCTATAATTTTGAGTGTCTAAAGCATTAGTGCATCACCTACCTTTACTTTTTTTATGAATTTTTTGTCAGTTTATCTCTCTTTTCTAAACATAGAATTATTCTTAGGTGATATATCCAAGGGAACCATCCCTCTTTATATTTTATTCTCATTTTAGAGTCACCCACACTCTAAGAAGATCCCATTGTTTTATCTTAAGAGAAGGTTTGCTTGCACATCTTGAAAATAGGGTGCTCTTCAGATTGACTATAGCTTTTGGCATGCCTAGTGGGACTCTTTTTCCTTAGCATAGCTTATGTTTAGAATTGAAAAGAAGAATTTTCAAAAGAATAAGACATCCATTATCATCATAAGGTAAAAAAATTCTTCAATTTGTAGATTTCATAACATCATCTAGGCAATACTTTCATGCCAAAGGTTACCACAAGATCACCTAGTAGAGGTATTCCTTTTGAATTCATTAAGTTGCCTACTAATTCATATAAAATGAAAAGGTTTAGTAATAAAAATGCATATCCTCAAAGTTAATATCCATCTTATATCCATATTATTGACCTAAATAGTATAATTATTAGTATCTAAATAGCCATCATAAACCAAGTGTTTATTCCATTTAATAGAGGTAATCCACTAAATTTGGCCCAATTTAACAAAATTACTATATCTAATATAAATATCATCCCATTATTATTAGGATAAGATCAAATAACTCATATTGAGCACATCAAGGATGTTGCCAACCTTTGTTCAGTTCATAATGTTGTTCAAGAAAATGTAGCTATTAGACTGCTTGTTGCTTCCTTCAAAGGAAAAGCACTAAAATGGTATAGAAAACTCACACTAAATTCCATTTCTACATAGGATGAATTAGGCATAGAACTATTCAAATAATTTTAGGATAAATTTGATCACCTATCCTTAGTTGAATAGCTAAATACCATAAAGAGAGCTCCTTATGAGTTCATGTTTGATTTTAATCTCAAATTCTAAAAGACAAGGACCAAGATACCTATATTGATTATACCATACCTATAATATGACTTTTTTTAATATTTAAAATCCCTTAATTATGATATTAGTGTGATGATACAATCAATGGGTGGTATTACCATTATAGATGCTTATGAGGTTACAATAAGACCAAATAATAGTTTTATACTAGCTAGTAAGCTTTCTCCAAGGATTCCAATGCTTATATTTATAGAATTAAATTATATACCAGCCCCTCAAGTTCATCAAGCTCCATATTTATCTCCTATCCTATCCCCTCAAGCCCATATTTTAACCCCTTCTATTCAAGCTAGTGATCTTGGAGAGTTAAAATTTTTATTACAATATTTTAGGAATGAAATAGTATAACTCAAGAGGTAATAATAACAAGATAATAGGACTTATAAATAATAAATTAGACCTCATATCAGCCTTTTAGAGACCAAATTCCTCCTTATCAAGGGTTTAAGAGAATACAATACCCTACCAAGCACAAAGAGCCATAACTCAAGCTAAACCATATGCATCTCTTGATCCTAATGTACCTTCCAATTCAAAAGATATTGTTCAAACACAACCTAAAAATACCTTGATGTAGGTTCAATTTGGTATCCCTTTATCTTAATTATTTTCAAAACACAGCCTTGGTGTCATAAAACATTACAATGCCACAAATAACACAAGAAGATTTTTCTCTTTAAGGAAGTCAATATAAAGAGATGAGTTTGGTATCACAAGGATATAATCATTAATTTAAAGGTAATCCTAATGCCATTAATTTAAAATATCAAATGAATGATCATGTCACTTTTAATTAGGTTGGTGAGACTAGAAATATAAGTTCCCAAGTTGAAACTATAACTAGAGCTAAAATAAGAGCCATTGATGAGGCTCAAGATGTGAAAAAATATTCAAGTAATCCTAATGTTTTTATAAAGATTACCAAAGATAATTTTTTTTCCCCTAAAACAAAAAAAACTAAAATATAGAGGTTGGAAAGGTTCATCAAATACCTCTTGTTCATGAGTAACTAGTGTTTCAAAAAGTGCAACCAAAGGTTAGTGGATCTCAATTCAGTATATTAGATCAAATAAAGAATTAAAACATCAAAATTATCACGTGGTATTCCCTCTATATTCTATTATAATAATATATTCTAATTTAAGATCTTTCATCCCTTAAATTATCTCTAAAACTGATTGAAAAAGATGGTGTTGTCTTAACTAATTTAGACTAGCCAACTAAGAAATAAGTAAAATAGGTACATAATATGGTAAATGTGGAAAAAAATGAGGTAAAATAAAATAAAACTCCTCCTTTATACCTATATTTTATATTTGGTAACACTTTGGTTCATAACTATACGGTAGATAGTGGAGCCAGTAGCACTATTATGCCTAAGCAAATTGCAGATAAACTTGGTCTTGTTTATGAACCAAATACTAAAGGATTATTAAAACTCTATGGATCACCAAAAAATATAGTGTGCATAATAAAAGATCTAAATTTGACACAATATTCTTGTCCCAATCTTACCATTCAACAAGATGTAATTGTGGTGGACTTGCCTCCCTACATTGCCATGTGTCTATCAAGGGACTTCACCTCAAACATTTGAGGATACTTATCAGTTGATTGTAAATATTTGATGTTTATAATTAGGTATGGTAAAAATGTAATAATAAATTATAAACCTATTTCATTTTTTCATTTAGATCCATATATGCTAAGTGTTTTGAACACTAACTATGTCATCTCATATGAAGTGCTAAAAACTAGTAGAGTGAAAACTAAATCGCCTTTAGATGGAATTTTATATTTTTTTAATTGATGATTGGGCCTATAAATTTCATTATAATTATCCTTATAATATAATTTAAGATAATGTACTTTTTTTTTACTTCCTCCATGAGAATGATGCACAAATTCCATCCATGATGTAGGATGATGAGTCTAGTGATGGTCTATGGAAATTATACTTTGATGGATCAAGGAATATGTATGGTAATGGGGATGGAATTATGTTTATTCCTCTAACAAATCAATTGTTTAATCTTTTATTAAGTTTTATTTTGGTTGTTCAAATAATGTTGCAGAGTATGAGGCACTAATTCATGATTTGTAATAGGCTAGGAAGATGAAAGTCAACACCTTGCAAGTTTTTGGTGATAGTGAACTTATAGTTGAACAAGTAAGAGGTATTAATTTATGAAAAATAATTCTTTCTTATATATTATAATCATATGGTGTGGGCCTAACTTGAGTATTTTTAGGCTTTCAATATCTAGGCAATACCAAGAGATAAGAACAAACATGCAAATAAGTTGGCTACCATTCAGGCATAATTTAGTATCCCATCTAATATAAAAAGTGAAAAAAATTAGTCACACATTAAGGTGGTTATAAGGCCTTCTATTCCATATAACCTTGAGAATTAGAAAGTGTTTGAATATGAAAATCAAATTATCAAGTTCTTGCAAGAAGAGGCTAATTTTTTGTCTAGAAATCAATCAAAGTTCTTGTAGCAGTATGGTGATCAGATTGTGAAATTGAAAAAAAAAATTATCTAAAGGATTGGTCATGCTTGATGACATATTTAGTTGTGATGATGAGTTGAGAAAGGAAAATCTATCTTTGTCAACACATAAATAACATTATTCCAATGTGGAGGTTGTAGCTACTAAGAGCTTGATGTTGGTTAAGGTATGTACTCCTTCAAAAATGAAGATTTCATTGAATTATGTACAAGTTTTTTTGATGTGTTTGTATGGAAATATAGTGATATCAAGGGATTTTATCAAAGTCTATCTCAACACATCATTGAGTTAGAATCTTAAACTAAGCTAGTGAGACAAAGACAAAGGCTTATCAATCCAAAGCTTGAGCCTTTGATGAGAGATGAGATTCATAAGCATATAGATTCAGCTATTATATTTCCAATCAAGAACTCAACTTGGGTGGAAAACCTTATTCTAGTATGAAAGAAGAATGGTGAGATTATACTATGTGTTGATTTATGTGATTTGAACAAGGTTTCCCTTAAATATCACTATCCATTGCCATCAATGGAAAAAAAATTATATTTAGTTGCAAGGTTTAGAGAGGTTATATTTTTTGTATGGATATAGTGGTTACAATCAGATCTTGGTGAAGGAGGACCAATTCAAAACAGCCTTCATTACAAAGTGGGGAACATTTACATATAGGAAGATTCCCTTTGGTTTATCTAATGCTGGAGTATATTTTAAAAGAGCCATGGACATGGAATTCCAAGGTCATATTAAAAAGTTTGTACATGTTTATTTAGATGAAATAAACATGTTTTCAAACAGTGAAAAAAAGCACATGGTTCATTTTAATTAAGTGTTTGAAAGGTGTAGGTAATTTGGGGTATTTCTAAATTTTAAAAGGTGTATCTTCTCAATTCATGAAGGTAATCTCATTGGGCATGTTATTTAAAAATATGGTTTGAGTATAGATTTTTAAAGGAGAGATTCAATTCTTTCACTTTCCTTGCCCAAGTGCAAAAAGTATTTTCAATGCTTCTTAGGTAAAATCAATTTTATAAGAAGATATATTTCAGATTTTTCCACTTTAGCTAAGCCACTTGAAGCCATTCTGAAGAAGAATAAGAGTTTTACCTGGTCCAAAGAAGGATTAAAGAGTTTTTAAGAGATCAATAAGGCCATATCTAGTGCTCCTACACTCATAAATATAGATATCACAAAGGATTTCATTTTGTATACTTATGCTAACATAGACAACATTTCATGCATTCTTATGCAATAGAATCATGAGGCTTTGAAGCAACCAATAACCTTATTCATTCAAGGCTTGGAAGAGTATGAAATAAGGTAATATTTATGAAAAATATGTACTTTTAGTTATAAGGTATCTCAATAAATTTAGATATTATTTGTCTAACAATAAGATACACCTAATGGTTTCCCATCCAAGTATCAAGGAGTTTCTCTTAAACAAAGATATAAATGAGAAGAGAGTTGGTTGGATAATGAAATTCATGGATTATGATTTATAAATCAAGGTAACAAATCTGATTAGAGGCAAAGGACTTTGTGATCACCTAGCCCATGTCTTGCAAAAATCTAATGAAGTGGTTTTGGTGTCAAATGATGAAGACGTTACAACTAATAATACCTCACCTTCTATCTATTTTAATGACTTGGTAAGATATATCCAATATGGTATTTATCCCTCTCATCTAATTTATGAAAAAATAATATATTTTTAGATTGAAATCAATTTTATTTCTTCTCTTTGATGGTGTTTTTTTCAAGAAAGATATCAATGGAATGTTGTTAAGATGTATAGAGATAAACCAAACACAAAGATTGCTTAAAGAATTCCATGATGGATGTGGTAGAAATAATTTTTCTACAAGGACTACAACCCTTTAGATCATGAGAAGTGGATATTATTGGCTTGTCATATTTGATGATTATCATGCATGAATTAAGAAGTGCAAATAGTGTGCTATTTTTATAGGAAAATTCAAACTTATAGCCTTACCTCTCCAAGCAATTATGGTGTACCAACACTTTATCCAATGGGGATTATACTTTATTGGTCTCATTAATCATCCTTTAAGTTTAATACATAAATAGATACTAACTTCTATAGATTACTTGACTTCATAGATAAACGTAGTAGCATTGAAAGAAGCAAATGAGTATAATATTCTAGACTTCTATGAAGGTTTGCTTACTATATTTGGAGTTAATTCAACCATTATTTATGATAATGCTATGGCCTTTGTGGGGACTAGGATAAGAAAATGGGATGTTCAACATGGTATCTACCTCAATACTTCATCAAATTACTATCCATAAGGCAATGGCCTTACTGATTCCACAAATAAGAACATATTAAAGATCATATTAAGGAATATTGAAGATAATAAGAGGTCATGGAATCTTATTTGAAATTAGATCTATGGGTTGATAGGATCACCTAAAAAAGATCAATAGATAACTCTCCATACAATTCAGTATATAGTATGGAAACAAGGTTACTTATATCTCTTGAGTTTCTTTCTTTAAAACTAATTCATCAAATTGAGTTTGTAGAGGATGAACTAATGGAGATTAGATATGTAAAGATTATGGAGCTAGAAGAGGTTCAAAATCAGTCCATGTTAGCCATGGAAATACTCCAAGAATAAGTGAAGAGAGCCTTTAACAAGAGAGCTTCTTCATGAAACTTCAAAGAAGGAGATTCGGTCCTCAAGTGGGATGAGGATAGATCTAAACTAGGAAGACATAAAATTTTTGAATCTCTTTGGAGTGGTCCATACATAATCTCTAGTTGAAAATCCCATAAGGCCTTCTAACTTGTAAAGATGGATGGTGATGAGATTCCTATCCTAGTTAATGGGATACATCTAAAACATTGCTATTGAATAACTAGGTTCATTTTACATAATTAATTTGTTTTTTTCCTCTAAGTGATGTCCTAACACATTAGTTTGTTTTCATTTTGTTTCAAATAAGTATTTTATTTGCATACTTTATTTAGGTTGGTTAACATATTTTATGCATTTCCTTCCTTGTTTTGGGGGAATTGGTGTTCTTATTTCAGGTCAAAAGGTTACTTGCAGTCATGGATTAGATTTTTGATTGTTTGAGTCCAAAAGTCATGTAAATCATCTAGTTCTCATGCATAGCAGTCATGCTTCCCAGTTGAGTCTCCAAAAATATTGGCCAAAATTAGCCTATATATAAATTTTTTACCTAGATGGATTAGGCCACTCTCTTTAACCCTTTAGTAACATTTTACCCTTATGAATAGTCCCTTTATGGTCTTACATTGATGATAAAATGCAATATTCTAGGAGGTCCTAGTGTAGATTGAAAAGCTGAGCAAAATTATAGTTGAGTGAGTGATCCAATGGTGAAAGGATAGGATCACATGTCATTTGAAAGATTTTTAAACTCTTTAAGAAAGATTTAAGGTTAATTTAAGGGTTTTTGAGACACAGGTCTATAATTGTGCATAAAGGACCTAACAGGTTTCCTTAGTGTTCAAGAATTCAACAACATGGAGCAAATCTACACAAAGTCTTAGTAGCTCATCAAAATTTTGAAGAGATAAAGATGACTAGCATAATCATATAGGAACTAGACTATCTTAACATGTCATGTAGGAATGAATAGGTCATTTTGGTTATGCATTTAATAAGTGTACTTAGGAAATCAACTAAATTTGAAAGATTACATGAGAATGATGTATTATGTGCCATGAATATCCCTTGTAAGTTTGGTGTCTTCATGTGTTTCCTATCTCAAGACATAAGCCTTAAAAAAAGGTTTAGTAGTGCAGGACATGTCAAGGAAAATCAAATTAAATCCATAAGAAATATACATTTGGATTCAAAATATTTAACAAGATCCTAAGAAGGCATGCAAGACTGTCAAGTGTCAAAACCTCACTCAATCAGATTAAATATCAATGGCATGTGGGTGCTCATTTGAGTAAATAAGTTAAGATAGATCAATGATGAATGTTTAATCATGTGAATTAAAGATCAATGGCAATCATAAGGTCAAAAGGTTAATGAATCTTGAGATTGAATGCATTGGTTCCAAGTGTCATGATCATGGTGATTAGTGAATCAACAAATACATTTGATCAAGTAGATCAAATATCTATGGCACACATTCTACCATGACAAGGAAATTAATGGTGAGAATAAATTTAATAATTTAATGAGCATAAATTTCATGCAAGGCTATCATGTGGTGAAAGAGTGTTAATTGGATGGATACTGACAATGGATCCTTAGAAGGCACATGGGGCTATCAAGTATCATAATATAAAAATCGTAGATTACAAATCAATGACCAGTGTTGAAGGATTAATCCAAGAGACTCCAAAGGATATTTATGGAGTGAATTTGATCCTATTTCTAGGATACATGAGATAGAGACATGTGTCTATAATGATGACAATCATTATTTAAAATATGATAAACAACATGACAAAGAGATGCCACATAGGTGGACATATCAGATTGAAATATTTCACCACCCAAGCATGCAAATATATAAATTTGAGGTCAAAATATTATTAGGGTGACACATAAACAAACACTACAAATTCAAGTGCCACCATTCAAGCTCAGTCAAGACCCCTAGTTTGAAGTTTTATAACATACAGGGCCTAGTTTTTAAGGTTGTAGTGTTATTTTATGACTATGTTTATTGTTCTTATAATGAGATCCATGTGTACAATTAGTTCTTGTCTTCCATAATGCTCAGGGGAAAAATAGGTCTATATAAACCTAATAAAGATCAAAAGTGGGCTACTAGCTATTATAATGAGAATAAGCATATCGTGGATCTTCATCAAGATTATGACTATAGGAAAACCAATAAATGGGATTAGTTTTCATCTATAGTGGACATATATTTAGGTTTTGAAGATCAAGTGTCACTATTGATTTTATTAACCAAAGCAAGGTAATATTGTTAATGTTTGAGGAAATCACTTGGTATGATTTCTATTTTCATATGTTTTGCACCAGCTAGTAGGTGGCCCATAGGTCTTAAAGTGATGGAGCTAATGGAATTATCAACTAAGGTTCCAACTCAACACCTGACATGTACTCTCTACCCTGGAATGAATATGCTCATGCATGCTTAAAAATATGAGCTTAATCAAATAAATAAGGACTCTAATTTTTTTGACAAGGTAAAAATGTTGTCAAAATTTATACTACAACATTTATTTGATGCAAAAAAAGACAAAATTCCTCCATTTGTAAGTAAAATTAAAGTGTGTCTTATGAATTCGTTGATGTGGTTAAGTGAATGTATTATTTCATTTACCTCTATCTAATTTTTCTCATCTTCATGAAGTGTTTTGTAATTTTCACAGGTCATTCTAGGTGTCATAGATAGTTCATTGATTAGTTTGGAAGTGGACAACTACCTTCCCATGCTAGATTGATGTTTAACTACTACCTTTTTTTGAAATACTTATGTGAAATTTGATCAAAGAGTGAGTGAAGTGATATTTTTAGGTCTGAAAGTATCTAATAGTCTATTATGTGTAATTGTGAGTGTTTAAAAAATTGGTGCATCACCCACCTTTATTTGTTTTTATGAGTTTTTCTATCAATTTCTGTCCCTTTTCCAAGCATATAATTAGCTTGAGGTGATATATCCATGGTAACCATCCCTCTCTATAGGATTTTTAAACTTTAGAGTCATCCACACTCTGATAAGATCCCATTATTTCCACTGAAGAGAAGGTTTGCTTTCACATCTTCAAAACAAGGTGCTCTTCAGATTAATAATAGTTATTATGTCAAAGACAAGTTTATACTTAAGACCAAAGCAAACCAACAAAGTCCAACACCAAAACCATTTTATACACACACAAGGAGGTGTTACTATACCAAAATTTTAGGTCAAACAAATGGGACATGTCAAATTTGGTCCCAATACCTATCTTTCTTGTATAAATCATGTCATTAGGATACCACAATTAAAACAATAGTATTGTCAAAATTCTAAATTTCCAATACCATTCCAAGTCAACTTTATTTGCAAAGTTAGGATAATTCTAAACTTCTTGTTCACTATATGCCATTATGCTATCCATTTAATTTCAAATCAAATGTTAATTCTAAACTAACCTTCTTTGCAAGGTCAAACTAAGCCAAATTCCAAGTATACTTTCCAATGACATTTCGTAGACCACATTATAATTCTAGTCCAATTGTGTCAAACTCCAAATACGAATTTTGAATTCAAATGCCAACTCTTATTCAAACTATGCCTTTATGTTATCCTATTCAAAATTAATACCAATTTAAATAAAAAATTATAATTTTAATCTAAGGCAAGTCTAATGACAATTTTTTTTGACAAAATCAACCCAAATCCAATCCAATTAAACCTTTTTCAAAATCCTAATGCCATTCAACTCTTTTTCCAAATTCAATTAACTTTTTGAATCAAATCAAGTTTTATTGAATTCCAATGATCAAAAACAATGTTGTCCAAACTTTGTCTAAAATACAAATTCTATCTAAGGTTTACACATTTTCAAATCAAACCAATGTTCTAGAGAACAATTATTGAAATCCTAGGCCAAATTTTACACCTTAATCCAAATTTCTAATTTCTAACCAAAATTTTGAACCAAAATCAAACTTATTGAAACCCTTTGATGTAACAAATTTTGTACTCCATTTTGATGTCTACCAAGACCAATTAAAACTTTATAATCCAAATTTAGTTAATCTCAAACCCATGTGCCAATGTAAAATCCAAATCTAGTTCTTCTTGAATCAAGACACCATATGCCAATTCAAAGCCAAATATGGTATGTCTTAAACCTTGTATAAAATCCAATTATATACCATTATAATTTTGGACTGACTTTTCTTGAACCACATTTCAATTTTATCAGGTTTGTCTTGAACCACATTATCACTCTAATGTCACACCAAGTCTATTTTTTCCAAATACAATTATTCTAAATCTATGATATGCCAATTCAAAACCATTTCATATCTTTCTATTCAATATCCTACATGGGTTGGTTGGGAATGATGAAGTCATATCATCCATATTTTATTTAATTTGAATTTTATCTATGTTAAGATCACCCTTTTTTCAGATAAACCAATTCTACCAATCCAAGACCACCCTTATTTTCGCCCATTCCAATCTATGCCAATTCACCCTTTTTGGGGACAATCTAATCAAGATGTTTTTTACCAATTTCAATCTAGACTAATACCACCCTTTTAGGGACCAACTATTCTAATCTATGTTAATCATCACCCCCCCAGCCCCACCCCTCCCCCCCCCTCCCCCATTTTTAGGCCAAACCATTCCTATCTATGCCAATATCAGCCTTTTTAGGGGCAAACCAATTCTACCATGCCAAGACTACCCTTATTTGGTCCCATTCCAATTTATGCCAATTTATCTTTTTAGGGTCTAATCCAATCAAGACCTTTTCAAATAATTATAATATTTGTCAATTCCATCCTATTTGGGGCCAATATTTTCCATCCATTTCCCCTTACATGTATCCTTTATTAGGGGAATTATTCCAAGGTTAATTTGAGTCATGGTGTCTCACAATCTTAAATCTATTCTAGCATGGCTAGTCCTACATAAAAAATAATATATCAAATCACTTAAATTAGCCAATAAATAGACTAATTTACATCTATTTCGGACACTTCATCCATTAATTCAAAATACAATATGATCTTATAGTCACAAATAATCCAACTGAGTATTCTACATCAACAATACCTCCCAAATATGTTGTCTAGTACTAAATATGAACAAAAACAATTATATCAACAACTATTTTACAACAAGGATGAATATCTTGTTAGATTATTGGAAATGGATGCTAAAATTCTAGATGAATTTTTAGTATAAGACTTACACTATTTTGTTATATCTTCTAAAGAGATACCACACAAAATCCATTAGTCTAGACCTACTATACCATTTCCTAACCAGGGATCCTTATCTATTGATAAGCCAAGTATGCCCAAGTCTAATAACTATTTTATCGGGATATATCTTGATCCCCTTCTCAAAAAAGATCAAATACATCCACTTCTAAATAAAGATCAAGATGGTCAAACCATAGTTGACATTTGTCAAATCACCCATCTTTGACCTATACCAAACCATATTTGAAAATCCCATTTTTCATCCATTTCTAAAGGTCTCTCATTTTTGAACATTTCTTCATCCTAATTCATTCATTTCCAAGTAAAATTTGACCAAGGTACTTATGCACAATACAATTCAGCATGCCCTTTTCATGACTACTTCAATGTTAGAATTAGATTATATTCTATAACTAATATCAAAAATGGGTTCCATTCCAAAACTAATATCACATTTAGCATAAAAAATAAAGTCAACATTAGTCTCAACATTGGATTAATATCATCTTGAGTTAAAATCAACTTCATAATCAAAATATATTACTATATGCTGTGACATTGGTTACACATTTATGGCATATCCAATTGAAAACATTTTTGATCTTTCTACAAATTTTTAGGACATTTCCTTCAGCATCGACACAATTTATCCTAGTAGCCTCTACAAAGATTGTGATGACATTTCCCCTTCCATTAATAACACACATCCCTTTACCATTAACCAACCTATTCATTATGATTACATACCACCTCCCACAAACATCGATTGGGACCAACATAATCATGTATTATTTAACTTATTCCATGGTGACATTTTAGTGGTAGAATCTATAGGGAAGGAAGACAATATCAAAGCATAAGAAAAATCTCCTAGTGAAATCTTGCTTGAGGCAATAGGGGACAATTAATGTAAAAAATCAACATCATTTACTGAAATCTTATTTGAGGTTCTAGATGATAATTTGAATCTAAAATCATAATCCTCTAGTGAAACCTTGCTTAAGGCACTAAATGACAATCAAAATTAATTATCAAAATCCCTTAGTGAAACCTTATCCAAGCATTATTGGATGATTTAAATCATAATAATCAAAATAATTTATTGGTTAAAAACTTCTTGAGGTGCCAATAGTTGATCCAATTATTTTTTCATTTTTTGATGTGAAGATAATATCAGCCCCACCATAACCAAAATTAAGTAAAATACAAAATCAACAATAGTGTGTTTTATTAAAAATACCATTTTTCATTTATCCACCAACCATTATAGATTCTATTTTGATCATATCATCCATTTAATGCATTTTTCCCATTATCCAATCAAATAATTTATGCCATGCCTACCTTTATTTACCCTTCTAAGCAACACTCTTTTTCAAAGAGGCTATGAAGACATCTTATTTACAGGTTTGAAGGAAACAAAATCAATGACCAAAAAAGATCATGATAGTCACTATATCATTCATACCAGCATTAGGATTTAAATAGAAACCTATTATTTTGAGTAGGCATTGGTTAGACAAAAAGGGTCCACATGATGCATCTGATATATATGTATGTATGTATGTATTTTCTAAAAGTAACCTAACACTTAAGGGAAAAAATATACACATTATATACCATTTCCATTCAATCCTATTTCAGCCTAAGCTATCCTATTGTGACCATTAGTCTTCTTGTCTTTACCTTGTTGTGGAATTGTCAGGTATAGTGAGACCTATTTGGGAATTATACTATGCCATTAATTATGTTGCGCCAATCCTATACCATTTGTCCCATTTATATGTTCAAACATGTTTATTTTTATTATCCCCCAACATGGTTGAATTATATTAACAAGAGGTCTTTTTGGACTATGTAGTTAGCACTTAGTTTTTGAGGTTAGTTTAGTCACCCCTTTTACACATTATTTCCATTTTGTAAGAAATCCAATCCATGCCCTCACCATTTAAAAATTAACTTAAGATACACTCTCACCATTTTGTGAGTTAACCCATTCTACATCTCATATTCCTCCATTAACTTGAGATGCCAAAAACTCTAAAAAATAGAAAATCCAAAAAAAACAACTTAAAAATCAAAAAGTTAGAAAAAAGTCTTCAAAACTTTGAGAGAGATATGAATCTACAAAATTTATGCTTACTTTGTCATCCCATTTTTTAGTGGATTTACCTCTATTTTAGATGGTGTGGTTTACTACATTTTTTAGGTGGGAACCCCTTATCCAACCATGACCGTTTCCATTTTCCATTAACATTTCCCAATCATGTTCACTCCTATTTTTGGAAGAACCACATCACCTTGAGGTCCACACAGTACTATGTAGGCAACACTTGGATGCATGGGGTATCTTAGGTTAACTCAACCAATATTATTAAACATTATTTATTACCAATTTAACTTTAAAATACTCTTGTTACTTTTCAAGTGTGCCTTTTTCCTTTTTTCTCTATAATCAAATCTCTTACTTATCACCAATTTTCTTCTATCTCATATCCTTAGGAGAACTACATTTAGACTGAACACCTTAGGACTATGTAGGTAAAATTCAATTGAAATGGGGTGTTTAGAGTTAGCTCAGCCACCCCTTATTTTTTCTTCTATTCTCCCCTTTTTAATCCAAGTTACTATCTTAACCTATCAATTTGTCCTCTAGATCTTAGGAGAAAAATACCCAAGAGTAACACCTTATGTTTTGACACGCACATATGACTCACTAATTTCTTATTGGTTAACCCTAATTTTGATATGGATCCTACTTTGAAGTAAATAGGGTTATGAATATAGAAATAATATGGCATGAGGGTCGATATTATATCTACAACAACCCAATTAAATTCTAAACTTAGATGTACCATATACTAAATTTATTAAATTGATATAATCTATTAATGGAAAGAATAACTATTCTAGATATAGAAATGATAAATAAGTGATGTACTTATCTTTTTCTCATGCTAATGTAGATACAGATTTGGAATAGGCTTAAAGTAGGTAGGAAGGTATTTCTAGAACAATTATTATATTCTAGATATTGTGCATCTATCTCTTTAGATAATTATGTCAACCCTAGATGGTTGCATCAATGAAAATCTATGGGTTTGATGCTAGTGTCTTGTACAAAATATCTATTAAAACAAGATGAAACCACCTAGATGCTTTTATGTTTTTATTCACCTTCACCCTTGTGCATTCTAATCTAGGTCATGGACTCTCAATCTTTTTGAAATAGTAATACCCTAGTTTTTCATCTTTAATGTGACCCTAAACAAAAATGGGATAGTGATCACATGATGTAAAACTAAACTAAAATGAACTTATTTTCAAAGGGTGCTACCTACATATTCAATACTCCATAAGAGGGTTTATGACTCATATAGTTATTGTAACAAACCCTTACACCAAAACATCAAGCCATTAGTTAAATCTACCTATTAGGATCATAACATCCCACCATGCTTCTAAAGTCTAGACTTTAAGATGGATTTATGACCATACACTAGGATCCCCTGCATGTATGATCCCTAGATGAAAACTACCATGTTTTCATAACCACCCTCTCCATAACTTAAATTCATCTCAACAAGATGATTGCAATGGTGTATTCTACCTATACATTTTTTTAGTGCTAAAACCCTCTTAGGGTTTGTGCATGGCTTGTCCAAATACTCTAGGATGTGGGAAAGGGAAATAAACTCCAAAAAATACTCACAAGGATGACATGGAATTTTAAACTTCTGATCCATCTATTTCAGAGGTAGTTCAATAACATAAGTCACAATTGTAGGGCATGATAAAAAAATATGATTTAATACAATTTAAGGGGACATTGTAGGTTTGAAAGGGGACTTGGATAGCATGAAGGACCAATTACAATAAATAGTTGAATAATTAGCCAACTTTTTAGCTTAACCACTACAAAATAATCCTCCACCACTTAAGTTTGGTTCTCTTACTCCAAATAATACCAACACCAATTTTGGCCCTAAGATGATGTTTCTAAAAGTGGACATGCACAAATTTGATGGTAATGATACCCTCACTTAGCTCACTCAAATTGAAAATTTATTTGTTCTACATCAGAATCTATGTTCAAAAAACGTGGTTATGGCCTCTCTCTATCTGTAACCTAAGCCATTTATTTGGTATCATTGTTTATGTGATCAGAATAAAAATAGGGGTGTCTAAATTTCATGGTTAGTATTTTATGATGAGTTGTAGATCCATTATCACAAAAATATCTCTAAAAACTAATTAAGTTAGCTAGCCAAGTTGTGATGAACTAGGACTACCAAGGATTACATTCATCAATTTTAGAATCTTTCCTTATGTTTGATAGACATCATTGAGGAAAATCTAATGGACTTATTTTTGGGTGGATTCAAGGATAAAATATAATTAGAGGTTCACATGTTTCATCATAGTAATGTATCTATGGTCATACAAAAGGCACACATGGTTGAGGAAAAAGAGATAATCAGATGAAGAAATTTCACCAATGTTCATGAAAGCACCTTTCTAGCACCATCATTTCATCAACCTACTAGATTGACACTTTGGCAAGTGTAATAAAAGCATGAAAAAGTTTTTTGCTTTTGCTGTAATAGTAAATGGAGTAAAGGGCATCAATTTGCTAAAAATAAGTTGTTTTACATTAACAATGCCAATAATGAGGAAGAAGATGAGGATGTTTCAGGGGAAGGGTTATAAGAACCTAAGGATGAATCTAAGGATTCTCAACCTACTATTTACTATCATGCACTTTTGAGCATTAGTTCTCTTAAAACTCTTAAGGTGTTGGGGTTATTGAAGAAATAGAATGTGATTGTGTTAATTAACTTTAGGAGTACACATAACATCATCAATATTAAGTTGGTTGCACATTTGAATTGTTTCATTTACCCAGCTCTAGACTTTTAGGTTATGATTATATATGGTGGTACCAATCAACTATTATAAAAAATTCCATAGTATTAAGCTTGTTATGGGAGACTATTTGTTATATTACCCTATGTTTGTTATTCCCATGAGAGGACATGACATTATTTTTCATGTGCAGTGGCTCACCACTTTAGGAACTATTGAGATGAATTTCTAAGAATTATTCATGAAGTTCTATTCAAAAGGAAGGACTTTTAAAATACATGGATTATGGGTTAAATATCCATAACTAGTTAGTTCTCACCAGATAATGAAGATTATCAAAAAAGGTATAAATTTTTTTGTGGCACGCTTATTTTCCATAAAAGTTCAACCAACCAAAGAATCTACACATCCTAATTTGCAAAAGGTGTTAAATGACCATTCTATTGTTTTTGGTGACATTCCAAAAGCACTTCCTCTAAGTCATGCACATGATCATGCCATGAAACTCATTCTAAGAAGTACACCACCTAATATTAGACCCTATAGGTATCCTTATGCCCAGAAGAGTGAAATTGAAAATATAGTACAAAAGATGTTAGAGGTAGGAATCTGACACAGTCAAATTGAATATTCTTCCCCAATTATAATGGCGAGGAAGAAGGATGATAGTTGGAGGATGTACCCAAATATAGAAAACTCAACAAATGCAGTGTCAAAGATAAGTTTCCTACTCTAGTAATTGATGATTTGTTAGATGAATGGCATGGTGTTATTTATTTTACCAAGTTAATCTTCACTCTAAATATCATTAGATTCACATCCATGATGAGGATCTACCTAAAATATCTTTTACATGCATACCATTACAAATTTATGGTCATGCCTTTTGGCCTCACAAATGTACCATCTACAGTTTAGAGTTTGATGAATACTATTTTTAGGCCATTTTTGAAAAAAAAATTATTAGTTTTTTTTGATGATATCCTCATCTACAACAAAACTAGGAAGACCATTTGAAGCATGTGAAATGGGTGATTTTAGTTTTATAAAACATCAACTTTAGCCAAACCTTTCAAATGTGATTTTTGTGTCCAATAAGTGAAGTACTTGGGTCATATTGTTTCACATGAAAGAGTGAAAGTTGATTTTAAGAAAATCCAAGGGATGATGGAGTGGTAGGTTTCCAAGACCCTCAATAACCTTCATAGATTATTAGGGTTAACTAGTTACTACCATAGATTTTTCAAATTTTATAGTAGTATTACATTCCTGCTCATCTCTTTTTTGAATAAATTCTCCTTCTAGTAGACTAATTTAACTACCAGGTCATTTGAATAGTTGAAATAGTTATGTGCATAAATCTAGTATTGGCTACACCTTTTTTAAATCTTTTGTTGTGGACTGTGACACATCAAGATATGGCATTGGGACTATACTCATGCAAGAAGGTAGACCACTGGAATTTGAAATTCATGAACTTAAGGGGGGAAATAGGGTCAAACCAATATATGAGAAAGAGATGATGGATATTCAATATGTAGTGAAGCAATAGAGACCTTATCTGATGGGTCATCACTTTCAAGTAAAGAATGATCATGGTGGCCTCAAATAATTTTGGAACAATGCTTGTCATTTGAATAACAAAAATATGGGTGACTAAAATGTTAGACTATGATTTTGAAATAGTGTATAAGATAGGAAAAGAGAATGTGATGGTATATGCCCTCTATTTTAGGGAAGAATCAGTTGAGGCATTGTTATGCACCATGACCATGTGGTAGAAATATTACCTAGAGGAATCATGATAAAAAAATGAGATTAATAGTGCTACCAAGGAATTGATTCACAATTTTTAACAGGGTTCTAACAAATTTTAAAAATTTACATGGAAGGGGAACACATTATGGTATAAAGATAGATTATAACTTTGTAAAAATTCTCTCCTAAAATACAAAATTATTTAGGAACTTCATTTCTCTCCACTTGGAGGATGCTCGGTATTTTTAAAAACATATCATAAAATCAAGTAAGATTCGAGGTTAATTTTAAGAGGCCCTACTAAAAAACCTATTTTAAATATTTGGTAAATCTAGTAAAATTTGATTCATTGGTGTGGTGAATCCTCTTTGAGTGATGGAGAATCCTTTTTTCCCTATTTTTTCCATATAACTATTTAGTTTTACCATAAGATATATGTTAAACTATTGTTAAATGACTATGCTAAATGACTATATAATCTTGGTGTGCCAAATGATGGTGTCAAATGGCTCTACCAAATGAGTGAACCAAACAAACTAACCACATGAATTAGTAGAATGGTGCATGGTGGCTGATATACACCATATGTCTATCATAAAATGGTTATTTTGAATGGATTTCTAATCTTTTAGTGCGAAATAGTGATGTTGGGTCATGCTGATAGGTGATCTATATGACTGGTCTACTATTTGGTTGCCTGATTGCCCCCCATTCTATAAATGCTTACCCTCTACCCTAATTTTTTAACATTTTATAGAAGATATTTATCATCCCCCTTTACCCCCACCTATATTAATTCCCCATCTATGGAAATAAAATTCATTTTTAAGAACCTATTATGCCCAAACATATTGAGATTCATGGAATAGCAAGATGTGTGCAATGATTGGATTTTAAAATGTAGTTTTAGTGGCCTACTATACATGCCCCAGTATGAAATAGACATTGTGATACTAAAAACACTCATGTATTCCTATGATCATAATGATAATATCTTCACCATGAACATGGACACCAAAATGATTTGCTTTGGTACCTAACCATAATAGTATTTCATGGAAGATCAATAGATATTCCCTATTGGGCACTAGTTTACATTGTTCATACTCTTACTAATTTGAGATATGACTGGTCCTCTTTTATTTTTTCTAGGATTAGTCTTGAATTAAATTATTCTTGTACAAATCCTAGTTAAATTGTTTCTTATTTAAATTTTATTCTGGCATTATATTATGAGGCCTTATATGACCTTCTAAAATCATAGATTACAACTATGCTTTATCCAAATATGAGCACAAATGCCTTGCCTTTGGAGGAATGGGAGGTTAGTTTATTTGTTTATTCATTAAACTAGTGTTTAATATTTGTTTATTTGTTAAATGGTTACTAAGATAAACATTAATAAAATTTTAAACTTTTTTGTTACAGGTAATAATTCATGCCTCACAAAAATAGTATGCCATAAAATAATAGCATGGATTTTAAGGATATATAGATTTAGAGTCTACAGAATCATCCTTGTAATCATTTTGACTTTTGAAATGTCCAAGAATTTCTTTGGGGTCATCTCTGCATACAAGTTTTCTTTTTAAAAATTTAAAATGATATTTTGAATTTCAAGTGCATTATTTTAGTTATTTATTTTATTGTTTAAGTTCACTTGGATGTAATTTAGATCATGGACCAACTACCACCATAATAAACTACAACATTTACTAGGCCTTTTAGACCCTCTATGGAAGATATTTTACATTGCATATTTCATT